>JBBPBX010026291.1:5597-23991 GCA_038048925.1 Garcialebias charrua | reverse complement strand
GAAAAGTGCGTTATAAATTAAATTCATTATTATTATTATTATTATTATTATAATTTATTATTATTATTATTATTATTAAAAAGATGCATGACAGAAGATTTTAAAATCATTCCAGATTCACGGCAGATACTTGTGACTTGTTAAAATGAATATATTATTTAACTGTGCGATGGCTGACAAGTGTGATGTTTCTAAACTGTGAAATATTCTTTTCTTTTGTCTTTTTGTCACTTGCTGTTTGTGTGTAACTGGAGCCTATAAATATGTCGTGCAAAAGAGTAGGAAAGGATCTATTTCCAGTTGCTGACTCACTTTTTTCTCTGCATAAATCAACCTCCACGTGACCAAACAAGCTCAATTATTCCTGGATATGTGTCACATTCTGTCCAGTGGCACCATCTCTCAAGTGTCTGTGAGTGCAAAAGTGCTAAACAAGAATCTCAGAGGTCGAAATTCATCTGTTTGTGCTCGTCATTTGTAGATCTACAAACTTTGAACTCCATAGCAGACGTTGCTTGACCCTGAAGACAGGTTGGCATGTTGCTCAAGTCATTTCACAGCCGAGCTTTAGCTCCACATCTTGTTTTGCCATATTCCCGAGCAGATAAATGGTGGTCTTAGAAAAGTTAATTTTCCACTCTCTGCCCCCAGAGTCTGCTCACATTGAAGCCACACTCAGTGTTCAATTTGTGTGCATTTATGTTTAATTTAATTTATTTTTTACACGCTGAAGATAGAAATCCAGAGATAGCACAAGCTTTGTTGAAAATATAGATTTTATAGACTAGTACAATAATCACATACTTTTTTAGGAAAAATAATTTGCCTTTACTGAATGTGCACAGGCTCAAATCCTAATGAGTCTTGGCTAATTGCGTAATTAATACAGAGGGAAAAAAAGCACAGTTATGACTTTTACTCGAGTTATTGCATTAATCTGAATTAGTTGTGTGCAGCTCTTTATAATAAAAAAAGGTTTAAATACAAGACAAGGTGCTGGCAAACAGAAAAGTAAGCTATTAGTGTAAAAATGAACAACCAATAAGTTAGTTGAAGGAAAATTTAAGCTAATGTGGTGCACTGATAGTTAGCAATCTTTAAATCCGAAGATGATGAACATTTGCTGTTGATTTTTTACAAAACTATGCCTGCATGAAAATAGATTGTTGCATGAGGGTACACAAAAACAAAAATTGGACCTTATGTTTTTCCTCACATTATGCAACAGCTCCCTCTGCTGTTTCTGACCTAAAAACTGTGAATCTAATGGGCATGCAACAAACTCCCAACTCTCCATTAGTAATAATAATAATAATAATAATTGTCTAATCTTGTCATCTGCGTATGTTTCCCATACACAGACGAAATTCGTCTCTGCATTTAACCCAACCACCTACCAGGCGGTGCAGTGAGCAGCCATAGAAGGCGCTCGGGGAGCTGGAGAAATAGGTGTGCACTCATTAGTCAGGTTAAAGCTGCAGTATGTAGCTTTTTTTATGAACATATTTCTTCACTCTGTCACTACCTCCTGACAGACTGATGTTAGCCAGGTAATCTCTGAAAAAAAAAAAAAAAATATTGTCCCCTTGCTTCTCCAGGTGGTAAATAAGCATTTCTAAAAAGAAAAGGTGACCCGCCATTTTCCAGCCAATAAAAACAGAGTTTGTAACCAGCCAATAAAAACAGAGCTTGAATTTGAATCAGCCAATAAAAACAGAGCTTGAATTTGAAATTCAACAGACCACAAGGGGGCAGAGCCACATATGGCTCTGAGGGGGAGGGATCAGAATGCTTTGCCTGTTGAAAATATTTCTAACTGCTGCAGTTCTACAGAAACTGCATACTGAACCTTTAAACGCTGATCTTGCAATAAGAAACTTGTAAATGTAACTAAAACACCATAAAAACATGCAGATAAATTATCAAAAGTCTGTAGATTGATGACCTTGATGTGTGTAGGTCTGTAGATGACGATAACATCATTTGTAGTTCTTTTGAGTCAACACTCTTCACCCTGAACATATTAACTCAAGCTCTATTCTAAATGTGAGCATAATTTTGACGCCACATTTCTTCAGCAACTGGAGCATCACACAGCTGTAACAGGGACTGCAGGAAACTTTAATTAAAGCAAGCACCCTTGACTAAAAGTTATGTTGCAGCTGAAGGGAAGCGAGGCTGAACTTTTGCCAAGCCATCAAACAGGGAGCCAAAGGCACGGAGCGTGAATTTAATGAGGAGCTGAAACCGAACACAATAAGGGAAGCAGGAGATTAATACAAACAGGCCTTCAGCCAAAACCTTCTTCTCATAACAATATTTTTTTCTGACTTATGAGTCTGTTTACACAAGCAACTCTTGCACATAAATGCATTGTTCTCCTTCTCATGTCTGTCAGATGAGAACAAAAAAAATCCATATGTTATCTGTCAGCTCATGGAACCACTGGTGTGTTTCCTTTTTATTGGCCTCCCCTCCTTTATTTCAGAAACAAAGGACATCATAACAAAACAGAACAACAGGAAACCTGTTAATTAGGCAAACTGAGACACTGTGATTTGCTTGAGAGGACTGCTGACAGATCGAGGCCATCAAACAGCACTAAGAGGAAGTTCAGCTGAAATACTGAGAAACAATCACAGCAAAAAGCTCAACGTGACATTTCTCCCACGAGATACACACATTTACTGATTTCAGGTAAAACTAGAGAAATTCATGTGAAAATGCAGTGTAAATGCTTATTGCAGAAGAACTTGCTGAGAAACAGCCGAAATTAGCTAAACACATGCTAAAATGTCTAGCTGAAATGGAAGAACAAGCATAAAGTAGCAGACAAAAGCAGCACATTATCTGCTGAATTAGGTTTAAATAAGCAGAAACTAGCACAAAGTTAGGAAATTGGCTAAAAGTAGCTGAAATTAGTAAAATTAAAAAGTAGCTGAAATGGCAGAAAGAAGAATGCAATGGAAGGAGCTGAAATGCGCTAAACATTGTGGAATTAGCTGAAAATCTAAATTTAGCACAAAACAGCCAAAAATAGTAGAAAAATGCTGAAAAGAGCATAACAAGTGGAAATTAGCATAAATAAGTCAATTAGGCTGAAAGTAGCAGAAATTACCACAAAAAACTTAAATTTATCTGAAAACAGCTGAAATTAGCGCACATTTTCTAAAAGAAAAAGTAGCTTAAAAGGTAGAACACGCTTAAATTAGCAAAAGAAAGCAGAAAGAAAACATGCTTGCTGAAAGTAGCAGAAATTAGCACAAAAAGGTGGACATTATCTGAACCCCCCCCCCCCTGAAATTAGCAACAACCACACAAAAAAATAAAAATAAAAAAACCAGCTTCAAAGTAGCTTAAAAAAGGCAGAAAGAAGCTGAAATTACCAGAAGGAAGCAGAGAGCCTATTTTTTGCTGAATTAAGCTGAAAAACAGTTTAAATGAGTGCAAAAAAAAGTGGAATTAGCTGAAAAAGCTTAAATTAGCATAAAACAGCTAAATCTTAGCTGAAATAGCAGACAAAGCTTAAACTTACAGAAATTAGCTGAAAGGAGCATAACAAATTAGTAAGAAATTAGTAGAAAGAAGTTTGAAGCTCATAAAAAGTTAGCAGAAAGAATCTGAAAGCAGCACAAAACAGCTGAAACCCACCCCCCAGCTGAAATTAGCTGAAAGTAGATGAAAAAAGTTTAAATTTGCACAAGGAAGTTGAAAAAAAACTGAACCAGAAACAAATGTGAAGGAGCAGTAAAAGGTTGTAAACAGATCTAAAATTTTGAAGAATGTAAAATGAGTTCAGTTCATTTTCTTTTAGAAAAATAATGTCAGAAAAGGCTAAAATTTTTCCAAAAGCTAAAGCTGTACCAATACCAAAAGTCATAGTAGGATTGTCCTGAAAGAGCTGAACATTTTGATATACAGTATGATTTGTTGAGATAGTTTGAAAACAGCTGGATGAGCAAGACACCGAAAAACAAACCGAAGAAAAATGGATAACAATAGTGTGAATGCTTCAGAAGCAATCACGCAATTTACACAAAAGTCTGAAAACATATGTCCGTCTGTAACAGAAGAGGACAGGGCTGTCATGTTTTAAAAGTGGAGCTGAGGTTTTTGGAAGCAAATAAGGAATATCTGCAGAGATTTGTTCAGTTTACATAAACTAAAAACCTGGTGGTTGTACATGCTCTGCCTGATAAATGTTGTGAATGTTTGTGGTTTGTTTAACTCACATATATGGAGATGCTAAACACCATTTATTTACCTTATAATGTTAAAAATTATTTGTTGATTTATTTTAGTTATTCAAAATTTTATTTTTTTTTACATTTAAAACAAGTAATTTTTTCATAAAATAATTTTATAGTGGTCTAATAAAAATAAAAATAAAAATACAAGAAGAACTAAACAAAACAGCCAAAACTAAGTTGATCTGAAAGATATACGAAATAGCAGGGCTCTATAAATGTAATCTTTCCCCAAAGTTTTTCTTTTCTTCAAAAGTATTTTTCCTGTTTTATTTTTTATATATATATTTTAAGATACAAAGAAAGTTACATAGACAAAACAAGTGGACTTAGGTTCTAATTCTGAAGATGCTTTATCAAGTCAAAATGGTTTTTAAATTGATTAAGTCTCCTGGATGGAAAGTGAAACATCTTCAGCTTCAGAATAAAAGTCCAGTTGTTGTCTAAAAATTTTAATTTTACTTTTTGCAGAGGATTGACCATGACCTGAACTATTGAGAATCTTCACCAGCATATATTTTACTATGATGTAACAATAATTATTTAGAATACAAAAAAACTACATCTGGTCAGAAAAAACAAAAACATAAAAATAAAAACTTGAAAAAAGTTACCTTAAATTTTTATATTTTTAGTCCCCAGGGATTCAATAAATAAAGGATCAGACAACAATTACCGTAGTTAAATAACAATATGTCAGCAATAAGAGCAAAAATAAAAATTAATACATGTAAATAAAAATTAAAAAGTCAGTTCAAATGGTAAAAAGTAAAGAAGCAGTATTGTCTGCTTCAGTAAATAAATAATGTTTCAGTATTTTTATTTTTCAGCAAGGAGAGGACTCCAGAAGGGCTTTTACTCTGAAAACTCTGGTCCATCAAAACTAGCTGTACTGAGATTCCGGCTGCATCCTCCCACCATCTTTAGCTGCTTCAGTGAGAAACAGTCCATCATTTCCACAAGACAAAACTCATAAAAAGGATGCGCCGTTTTATGGCTGATCTGCGACATTGAATTATTTATTGGCGGGTTGGGTTAAATTATGCTCTTCCTTGCAGACTTGCAGCACACAAAATGAACACAACAGAAACCGAAAATAAACAAAACAGACCTCTTGGACTAGTTTGCTCTCAGGAGGATTCTCCTCAGGGCTTGGTATAGTCTGATTGATATTACAACTGACTTGGGCCATACATCAGCAGCTGCCTTTAGCTTGAAAATGCAAACATTGTGGAGAAGCTCTTCTGTCTGGAGCTGCCAATTCTTTAAAGTCCTCAGGGGGATTTCATTGGCTCCGATGCAAAGCTAACCCCCCGGCCTGCCTGTCCGCTGGCTGATTTATCTTTAACACCATCCTGAGATGATACAGCAATCCAGTAGAAGCTAAATTAAAAACGGAAATTTATTTCCTGTTTGTATCTAAAACCAAGCATGTGGAATTAAGTGTGCAACATAGGGTAATACTACAATACCATTTTGCATGATATTCTTCTCGATAGATTACATAGCTTTGGTTTTGTTGGCATTGTAATAAATAGGTTTCAATCTTGTCTCTTTGACCATCAGAACTTTGTCCAACTTAACACTAGGACTACCAAACATATGTACTTGTACATATTTTACCTATAGCTCCCATGGGAGACTGTAAAATGACAGATTGAATGAGCATTATCACGTCCATTGGTATGTATATGAGGCCATTTACATCACAGACTACAGAATCAGTTGCTATGGCAGATGAAGTTGCTAGGGGAGACTGCAAGTCCTGTCACCTGTCACCTATTCCACGGTCAAGGCGGGATTGCATTGGTCACTTTTATCTGAAGGGGGGATTGTACAGGTGATCCCCAACTTACGAACGAGTTCCATTTCTACGCCGGTTCGTATAGCTGAAACGCCGTAAGTTGAAGCCGCCGCAAGTCAAGAACTACCTGTGTTGGCCACTTTTATCTGAAGGTGGCGGGATTGTACAGGTGGTCCCCGACTTGCGAGATTGAATTAGCATTATCACGTCCATTGGTATGTATATCAGAGAGTCAGAGTCAGAGTCAGAGAGTCTTTATTGTCATTTGCACCGCATGTGGTACATGTGATGAAAACGAGATTATGTACACGGGGTCCCAGTTACATCCAACAACAAATGCAAGAGAAAAACAGTAATAACATCTAGAATAACTAAGAAAAACATCAACTAGTAATACACTAAGCCTAATATAGTGGAAATAAACAGCAGCACGAACATGAGTTTGTATGAGCAGATGGTCACAGATGAACACAGATGAACACAGCAACAAGAAAACAGATCAGCATCAGCATGATGTGATATTTTGCAGTGTTTATTTTTTTATTTTTATTTATTCATGAGTCTAACAGCCTCAGGGTAGAAGCTGTTCCTCAGTCTAGTGGTTCTACATTTGATGCTCCTCAACCTCCGTCCTGAGGGGAGTGGGACAAAGAGTGAGTGTGCTGGGTGAGTGAGGTCTTTCATGATGCAGGTGGCTCTTTTCCTGCATCTGGAGGTGTAAATGTCTGTGATGGTGGGGAGACTGACTCCAACAGACTTCTGTGCAGCCTTGGCCATATGAGGCCATTTATATCACAGACTACAGAATCAGTTGCTATGGCAGATGAAGTTGCTAGGGGAGACTGCAAGTCCTGTCACCTGTCACCTATTCCACGGTCAAGGCGGGATTGCATTGATCACTTTTATCTGAAGGGGGGGATTGTACAGGTGATCCCCAACTTACGAACGAGTTCCATTTCTACGCCGGTTTGTATAGCTGAAACGCCGTAAGTCGAGGACTACCTGTATTGGCCACTTTTATCTGAATGTGGGATTATATTGGTCACTTTTATCTGAAGGCGGGATTGTACAGGTGATCCCCGACTTACGAACGAGTTCCATCTCTACACTCGTTCGTATAGCCGAAAAGCCGTAAGTCGAGGACTACCTGTATTGGCCACCTTTTTCTGAAGGTGGGATTATATTGGTCACTTTTATCTGAAGGCGGGATTGTACAGGTGATCCCCGACTTACGAACGAGTTCCATCTCTACACTCGTTCGTATAGCTGAAACGCCGTAAGTCGAGGACTACCTGTATTGGCCACTTTTATCTGAATGTGGGATTATATTGGTCACTTTTATCTGAAGGCGGGATTGTACAGGTGATCCCCGACTTACGAACGAGTTCCATCTCTACACTCGTTCGTATAGCCGAAAAGCCGTAAGTCGAGGACTACCTGTATTGGCCACCTTTTTCTGAAGGTGGGATTATATTGGTCACTTTTATCTGAAGGCGGGATTGTACAGGTGATCCCCGACTTACGAACGAGTTCCATCTCTACACTCGTTCGTATAGCTGAAACGCCGTAAGTCGAGGACTACCTGTATTGGCCACTTTTATCTGAATGTGGGATTATATTGGTCACTTTTATCTGAAGGCGGGATTGTACAGGTGATCCCCGACTTACGAACGAGTTCCATCTCTACACTCGTTCGTATAGCCGAAAAGCCGTAAGTCGAGGACTACCTGTATTGGCCACCTTTTTCTGAAGGTGGGATTATATTGGTCACTTTTATCTGAAGGCGGGATTGTACAGGTGATCCCCGACTTACGAACGAGTTCCATCCAGTGTTGTATGGTCATAAGCATTTCCATAGAGAGGAAACAGAGGAAACTCTGTAAGCGACTGGACACTTTTCTTGTCGCCAAAGGTGTTGGCTCTCCATCCGTGGGATAGCATTCAATAGGGCTGTGATTCAGAGGTCTTCCAAGCTGTTCTTCACGCCACACTGTGCCATCTTTTGCGGTCTCTGTAATCCACTCGTGTCTCTCCATCCGACCTCTCTTTTTTGGAGGAGGTGAATTGTCCTCATCTTCGCCTGGAGGTGGTGAGGTGTCAGCTGTTGAATTTTGTTCATCTGCATTAGGAGGTGGTTCAGTCTCCTCATCTGTAGGACAATGTGTTTGAGATTTGATTAGTGAATCACATGTACCACATGCGGTGCAAATGACAATAAAGACTCTCTGACTCTGAAAGGTCACAATAATGGGAAATTAACACAAATGTAGTATTTGAATTATAATCCTGAAACATATTGTAAAGAAGGAAAAATAATGTGTCCCCCCCCCCCAAAAAAAAAACAAAAACAAAAAAAACAATGAAATATGCAGGTCTAGGTAAATTGTTTTGATTGTGGAAAAAATTAAATATCCTGCTTCGAATAAATAAATGTTTATTAAATGTTTTACTCCTTCTATTTGTTATGGTATTCATACATTTGCAAAGGAAATGACAGGAAAAACTGCTAAAACTAGCCATTTTTGTTGTTATTAGAACAAATAAAATTCAGTGTAAAGTTATTTTTGATCAAAGCTTGAAAGAGCCACTTTTGAGGGACCAAATGTGGCTCCAGAGCCGCAGGTTGACCCCTGTTCTACAAAAAATGCCAATAGGTCCAGATATTTTTTACAGAAATTTACACAACAAAACAAACCCCTCAGCTGCTAGGAATAAATACATTTTTCATGTTAACATTCATAAAAACATGTTAAAAACAACATATCTAGGCACGTTGTCCTGTTTTAAGTCAAAAAACAAGTCAAAATTGCTCAAATTAAGCAAGAATAATATTCTTGAACAATTGTAACTTATCAAGATGGTAGTTTTTACAATGTACCTCTTTCATAAAACACAACAACCGTAACTGGCTAAGTAGAAATTGTAAAAAATCTTACCAGAAGAAATTTCAGAATCAGAACTCATCTGAAAGTTTATTTCTTCCCCATCTGAGTCGCAGGGGTTGACATTGTTCAGTACCATGTCCAAAACTTGATGTGTTTTATAAAACTTTACCATATCTGCTGCTCTCCCAACACACTGAAGTGAGTGAAGTCAAGTCAAGAGTGTTTCAACACAGAAGATGTTGCAGAAGGTGTTGTCATTAGCAATTACATTTACATTGGAATGTTTGGAACTCAAGGCCCCCCAAGGCATTTTCCTAATAGCAACAGCACTCATCTACCCCCCCACCCTGTTTAGCATTTATGCAGAAGAAAAGTCTCCAGGGATACCCTAATGCATGCTCAATAGCTATGTTTCCATCCAATTTAAATTCGATTTTTGAGCGAATTTTAGAAAATTTCGCTAAAATGTAAATTAAAATTATGAGGATCAGAAGTGTTTCCATTAAACTGGCTTGAAGCGCATCTGCAATGCCACGCAAAGCGTCTCTACGTCAGACGTCAGCGTCATTACGTCACACGTCAGCGCCATACGTCAGACGTCAGCGTTACGCACTTCCACAGTAAACAGGAAGTAGCGTTTGAAAACAGACATCTCGGCAAAATGGAGAGAATATTTCAGGTATGTGTTGCTATCGGGCAAGTTGTATTTATTCTGTCATGCCAACTAGTTTTAGCGATGTTACATGTTGTCCGGAGCGGAAACAGCTGATCAGTCACGTGACGTGAATGTTCGCTGCGGCAGAACTGAGTCGGCTAATCTGTTTCCATCTGTCGTTTAGCCGACTCAGCTCTGAATCGACTCCCCAAAAACTACCTCAAGCGAGCGTATAAACTTTAGAGCGACTTAGAGGAAGTTAACTCGAATTATGCCGTTTCCATTTAGCTTTTCTGATGCGATGCTTCATAATGCGCGTCTAGAAACCTTGATGGAAACACGCCTAATGTCTCCAGGGGTGAAAATTCCTCAAACTGTAATTTGACCATCTCTGGTAAGGGTAGTAATCATCTGAATATTCTGGTATTCCTAGTGTTAAGTGGCATTTAGTAATCAATTCCATTTTTTTTTCAAATGTGACCACAAAAGCCAATAACACAATTTTGTAATTTGCCTCCAAGCTTTCATGTTTTATGCAGGAAGCTGCAATTTAGTCAATGCAATTTTAAATGAAAACCACATGTTCAAAATTTCGACTTTAAACAGTAAAGCTGCAAAGACAAATAAGCTTTTCTTATCTCTTTTAACACTGACTTACGTTCTTTGTCTACAGTTTTCCATCTAAGAGAGTAAATGTACTTTTCCTTGGATTTGTTTTTATTGTTTTGTTTTTCCAGTTGTGTTGTTTAGAAAACCTACTTGGCTTTTTATCAGCAAAAAAACATTTTATGGATGGAAAAGTGAACCATTTGTCAGTGCAGCACAGGCGTCTGCAACGTTTACAGCCAAAAGAGGCATTCATGCCCCTTCACTCACAAAAATCATCATAATAATAATAATGTTTTATAAACTGATCATCAACTGGCAACAATAATGCATACAGCTAACAATATTATAAAAATGAAGCCAGTTTGTTAGACATTTAATTGTAACTTTTTAAAATAAAATGATTTCATGATGCTGATAGACACTGTACCATCTTATCAGAACATTGGAATTTCTGGAGTGTTTATGGACAACTCACCACCTTTGTTGACCTCTATTATGTCATTGTATGTTGCTGTTTTATGTTTCAATGTCTTTTTTTCCCCATCTTTACACTTTACCGGCCAAGACATGTGTGAGACATGATTTTTCTTTTGGTGGTGGTGGTGGTGGTGTGTGTGTGTGTGTGTGTGTGTGTGGGGGGGGGGGGGTTCCTCCACACTCGTGTTCTCTTTTTCTCATCTGCTGTTGCATTTAACAGGTCTCTCTTGTAAATACGTAAGTCATTGAGGCTCAATGGGAACTAACCAATATAATTAAAGGTCTTATAGCTTTTACTAAAGGTTAGCTTTAATTTTTAACAATTTGTACATTTTCTTGCCAGATTCATGTAGAATCTCTTATTTTAATAACTTGGGATACCTTAGCAAAACTGTTTTTTTTTTTGTATTATCTCTTCCCAGCAACTTAAATGTATTAAAATTCTACATTTCAGGTGAATTTGAGAGGTCACATTGTGTGAAGTTAGATGAATGAAGTGGCTAAAAGGCTAGCAGTAACATGAACATTATCAGTAACAGATCTGCAAAGAAAATGACATCAATTAGGCTTTCCTAGTATTTTTTATAAATAATAATGTGTTGTGTGTTGTCATCATTATGTTCCCATACAATGGCAAAATTGTCTCTCTGCATTTAGCCCATGGCACCTGATAAACTCAGGTGCAGCAGTGAGCAGCTATTGGGTGCTCAGGGAGCAGCTGGGGATGTAGTGTCCTGCTCAGAGACACCACGAGATGTGCAACGACCGGGGATTGAGCCTGGGAATTTCAGTCCCGAGTCGACTGCCCTGCTACCCAATCTTGACCCCCCCCCCCTATGAAAATTAATAAAGCCAAAGTTTTTTTTTTTGGTCAAAGGAAGCGCTCCTGCAGGGGGATCAAAGAGCCACAGGTTCAGAACATTTCAGTCAAACTAGTCAAAATCATAAACACAGGAACCTGAGGATCTTGATCAAACCTGATTAAGGTGGTGAGGGGGGTCGCTCCAGGGACCCACTCTTTAAATTAGAGCTCCAAAGTTTTCAATTTCATTTCCTATGCACAATCAAGCACACCCAAGAGAGGTAGAATAGGAGCCACTGAATGGATGTGTAGGAAGCACTTAGTAACATAAAAAAGGAGCCAGCACAAGTTGATTAATGCAACAATGAATAATAAAGCCACAGCAGATCTGCAGGGAAATGTAAGGTCTTAGTTTCCTTTTCTCGTGACAGGGATTAAGCACAAATATCCCTGACTGGTATTAACTTCTTTCATGATTGCTCTGTTTCTAGACGAGGTTTTTTAGTTTGCATCTCTTCGGTAATTTCGCTGCAGGATAGGCAGATGTCATCCTCAGTAATAACAGTAATGAGAAGCAGCCGATATCTGCAGGGTTCGAATGATAAGGGCCTTTAAAGGCCTGTTGATGCTCACGGTCGACACGGCAATGCTCTTTGCAGCCATGATGCAATGATTTATTTTTGTTTCCGGATTTTATACATTTTTTTAGCATTCACAATAACATCACAAAACCTGTAAACATCACCCATTTTATTTATTTATTTACTTATTTCACAACGTTAATATTTTTTTACAAGTATTCAGTCAAATTGTCCCACATCACAAATGAAGTTATTAGTAATCTAATGTGCACAATCAATGCTGAAATGTGTTGATAAAATGTTATCACCAACCTTTTTAAAGCAAAAACCTTAATAAGTAAACAAATAAAGCAGCTAAAGTGTTTATTTTTCCCAACCTTATTTTTTTCCACACATGCCTTGGTAAAAAAACTTGACAAGCACAGCCCCAAACCCTGATCCATGAGAGGTATTTAGTGGGGGGTAAATGTCACTACGTGTAATTATAGACGATCACACCCTCAGAAACTCTTCCAGTTCACTAAGTGAACAAGTGACAGCGACTTCGTTTTATCTCTTGAGCAAACATTGGTTTAACAGAGCATGGCTTAGAGTCAATATCAAGTTTTTACTCAAAATTGTTATCACAGTTTGTCAGGCACATAAGAATTCTTCTGAAGTTGCTTATTTCATTCAATTATTTATTTGTTTTCACTTGCTTTTCCTCCCAACAGGAGTTTTACAGTTGTATTAATAAAAATAATAAAGGTATACACAGGAATATATTTATTAATTGACCAAATCTATCGTTTTCTAAAAATGATTTCTTGAAGAGACTTTTGTGTTTTCATACAGAGATTTCATGCAGAATAAATGTTTTTGCTTCTCATGTGGAAATTGTTCATATTTGCAATCTGCAGCAATGTTGATGAAGACCAGAGAAGGAGGCCATGGAACCGAGATTAATTAAAGATTTATCTTTCCTTGAAGGGATGCATATCACCCGCTGCTTCTACTTTGTAGATTTAGGATTCAAGATGTCTGACGCAGTCACATCTCACAAGATCTGGTCATTCTTGGAGTATGTGTTAAAACTGACACACAGCCACTACCACATAAACTTTACTTCAATACTACGTGTTAAGTTTTAGTAAGTTACAGCCATTTTGTATTGGCTAAAAATGGTTAATTGTGGCAGCCATCTTTAATTGGAGTGACCTAAAATTAAACTTGTTGTAGATGTTTCTATTTTTATGTTTATTACGTTTGCTTAAACAGTTTGAAGGCCATCTAAATTCACCACCATCACATACATCTACACCTCTAGATGCAGGAAAAGGGCCACCTGCATCATGAAGGACCCCACTCACCCAGCACACACACTTTTTGCCCCACTCCCCTCAGGCAGGAGGTTGAGGAGCTTTAAGTGTAGAACCACTAGACTGAGGAACAACTTCTACCCTGAAGCTGTTAGACTCATGCATATCTTATCAGAATTATCACTATGAAAAAAAAAATCACTGTAATGCTACTTGATTGTTGGTATGTGCTGCTAACTATTCATTTAGCTGATCTTATGCTGCTGATTTATTTCATGCTTCTATGTTCCTTTGTATTAATCTGCTCACACAGACTCATGTTCGTGCTGCTGTTGTTCAGTGTATTGTTTTTATATAGTGCTTAGTGTATTCTTAGGTATTTCTTAGATCTTATTAATGTTTTCCTTTAAAAAAATGTTGGATGTAACTGGGACCCAGTGTACAGTTTTGTTCCACAACATGTATCACATATGGTGCAAATAACAAAATAAAGAAACTTTGACTAAATGGGATTGATTTCAAAAGTGATTCAGTTGTAGACGTTCAACCAATGATTGCTTTTCAAGAGCTGCTTTAACTTTGCCTACTGGGCCATGAAATAGTAGCAGTGTAGACAAATAAACACGGGTAAAACATTATTGTTCCACTTTCATCTTTGGCTGGGGGAGACAATGACAGACAATTTCATATTTGTGGTTCCCTTATCAGTCAGTACACTCAGTGCAACACATTGACTATGGGAATTGCGCCGCTGCGCGATTCACCTAAAGTAATACATCCACACCTTTATGGCAGGTGGGCGTCAGTGTCACCACAGAGGCCCCGCCCTCTTGGTATAAAGACGCGTGAGCCCATCTAACTTTCTCTTTTTGCCCTTCACCTCACTTACACCTGAACTTCGTGGGACTCTCTGTAACTACATCGCTCGACCGGAGGTGAGCTCGCTCCCTACACTGAGCTTACAGAGAAATTTCCTACATACTGCTGGGCTAGTGAAAGCTAGCCCAGTGCCTTTTATTTAACCTCAAGGTTTTTTCTTCTCTCTTCGCAGCTGCTTCGCTCGACGGTGCTAACTGCGTCACATCGCTACCTAGCTAACGGTGTTAGCAGGGTAGCCAGCGAAAGAGACTAGATGAAGAGGATGTTTCTGGACCACGTTAGCACAGCTAACGAGCTCGACTCTTCTCAGCCATGGCTCTAGAAAAGGGAAAGCAAAAACCCAAAAATTCTAAGAGGACCAGCAGGCCAGCAAGCCCCAGCTCCCAGGGCCTGCCCCAGCGGCTGCGGCTACTCCCTTTTGGCGACGGACACCCACGAGGCCTGTCCCGACTGCCTGGGGAAGTTGCACACTAAGACAGCGCTGGAATCCCTCGAGTCCTGCCCTCACTGCAGTGAGATGCTTGAGGCTGTGAGGAAGCGTCGAGTGGACATCGTGGTCAAGGCCATGAGTGGCTCTGCGGTGGCGTGGGACCCAGACCTCACAGAGGCACTCACTCCCACACCGGAGCTCGAGGCCGTGGACCTGGAGGACAACGGCCACGCTGACTGGGGGACAGTATGGACATGGTGACCCCCGTCGGGGACTCCACCGTCAAGTTTGACACGAGAAGCCTGTTACGAGCAGACGAGCTCTCGCTAACAGCCTCGGGTGAGATTTCTGACAACGAAGCTGAAAACGAGGACGAGGGAGAAGAAGAAGATTTCTCCCAGAACCCGACGACAGCTCAGCCAGAGACAGATGTCTCAATCCCCGCTCTGTTCGACTTGTGTCGCAGAGCGGTGGACACGCTATGGATCAGCTGGCCAGAACCCCCACCTCGCCAACAGGTAACGAGGTTGGCGGGGAATTATTTCTTCGCAAAACAGCAGTTGGCCACGAGGTACAGGATGCCGATAATTACGGATTTCCTGACAAAGCTCACTCGCACCTGGGCTGAACCCAGGGCTCCCATGCTTCTGCCACTCTCCCAGTTCCTCGACGTCGCCGGCATGTAGGCAGCAGGAATCACCAACGTCCCGCAGATGGAGGACAGGCTGGCGGCTCACTTGGCCCCCAGGATGTCAGGCGCAAAGCCAACTCTGCCCAGCAAAGCCTGCCGTGCCTTAGCCTCCCAGCTCGAAAAATGTTACCGGGCTCAGGGCCTTGCGGTCCGCGCCATGAACGCTTCGGCCATGATGCAGGCCTACTTGGCAGAGAAGCTGCAGGATCTCCAGCAAACAACAAACAAAAAGGCTGCGGCAGAGATCCTGGAGGAAGCCCGCAAGGCGATTGACTTTGTCCTCCGGATGATGGGGACCGCGGCCATCACTCAGGGGAGATGCATGGCTGAATTTGTCATCGCCCAACGCCACTTGTGGCTGACTTTGACGGACCTGCTGGAGGGCCAGCGGTACCCCTTCCTCCACCACCCGATCGAACCAACGGGGCTCTTCGGAGGGGCTCTGGAGCATATCCAGAGTGGGCTGGAGCAAAGACGAAAACAGGCTGAAGCTCTGCGCAAGGGGATGCCGAGTAAAGCTTTCGCACCCCTCAGAGACACCAGTGGTAGCAGGGTCGTGCAGCCTCGACACTGCTCAGCTACACGCCGTCCCCCGCAAAAAAGACCAGCTTACGACGGGAAGCAACGGCAGAGACCCGCAGCAGGACCATCTCAGGCTGGCCAGTCCTGGACCAGGAACAGGTTTGTTCCTCGCCAAGCGGTTCAGCAGAGAACTTCCTCGACGAACCGGGACAGAAGGCAGAAGTTGGCCTGACGAAATGGGACCACTTCACAGTTTTACAGGTTCGTCCATCCATGTGGTACGGGAACCAAGACTTTTAAACCCAGACTTTATGTGTGAAATGCAGCAAAAAGCTGGTGACATTTGTGTGTGCACAAAGCAAAATGTTTCTGCTATGTGTGTAAATAAGACGCTTTGTTCTTTAAAACATGAAAATAAAGTACCAAAAGCACAAACTGCCCTGGTTCTTGACTCAAAATAAAACCACAGCACCATTTTTAGGAAACCAGTCACGAGGAGAGGGCAATCACCCCCCCTCCCTCGTGAAACATAAGGTGTCAGATCAGAAGACAATGAGCCTCAGTGGGGCGTCTGGAGTCTGTCTGGAGCAGGCAGACTTCCTGGTGACTGCTGGTGGACAGGTCAGCTCGTCCGGGGCCAAGCGTGGGGGAGGGGGGCAACTGCTCCCCCTCCCGCACCCACGACACACAGACAACCCAGAATACACATGTCCCACAGGCTCAGCGCACACGCTCAGGCCTTGGGGGCGTGTCATCCAAACACGTGGGTCATGTCAACAGTCTGTCAAGGCCTCCGACTGCAGTTCCAAAAGAGGCCACCCCCGTTCACAGGGATGCTGCTGTCAAACATAAACCCAGATCGTGTACACATCTTAAGCGAGGAAATATCAACAATGCTGCAGAAAGGAGTGATAAATATTGTTCCAACACAATATACACACGAGTCACTACAGGAATTATTTCCTCGTGCCCAAACGAGACCAGAGCTTGAGACCTATTCTGGATCTCAGAGCACTGAACATAAGAATAAAAACTTACAAATTCATAATGCTCACGCTGAGACAGGTGATCCAGTCTGTGAGATCGGGAGATTACACCTGCACAGTGGATTTGAAAGATGCATTTTTCCACGTGAGCATTTGGAAGAGACACAGAAAATATCTCCGCTTCACATTCGAAGGAAAAGCTTACGAATTTCTGGCTCTACCTTTCGGACTAAAAACTACACCACGAACATTTACAAAATGTCTGGACGTAGCCTTGAACCCACTCAGGGGTCAAGGGGTCAGAATTATGAATTATCTGGACGATATGTTGATCCTCACCAAGGACAGAGCACCATCCCAGTTGCACTCACAGATGGTGATAGCTCACCTGAAGGATCTGGGCTTCATCATAAACCTGCAGAAAAGCAATCTGATACCATCCCAGATTACCGTATTTCTGGATGTACAGGTCAACACCATTCTGTACAGAGCATGGCTCTCAGAGGCTCAGATCTCATCCATCTGCCTCTGTCTGGCACACTTTCAGCTGGGCTAGAGAGTGTCTCTCAAACTGTGCCAGCGTCTCCTGGGTCTTCTGGCAGCAGCCATTGCCTACGTGCCTCAGGCTTTATTTAAAATGTGCGCTCTACAGATATGGCTAAACAAACAAATGTATCCTGCCTCCCTCAGGCAGGCAGGGAAGATACTAATCAGCCCAGAGTGCGTGACAGCCCTGGAAACCTGGAGGGACCCTTCAGTGTTCATGACAGGCGTCCCACTGGGACGAGTACTGTCTCGTGTGGTGATCACCACAGACGCTTCAAAGAGAGGTTGGGGAGCGTTTTGCAGAAACCAGCACGCCCAAGGGCTTTGGAAACAGCAGGAGGCAAGGCTCCACATCAACTTCCTGGAACTGAAAGCTGTTTTTCTGTCCAAAAGCACTTTTACAAGAAGGGGCTGATTACAACACAACACATGTTGATAAAATCAGACAATCGGACGACAGTGTCTTTTATCAACAGAAAAGGGAGGACAAGGTCCTGACCTCTCCTCAGCCTGACACACAAGCTGCTCACGTGGTGCAGCCCCCAAATATTGTCACTGAGAGCAACAGACATCCCGGGCGAGCTAAACCACGGGGCAGACGCCATCTCCAGAGGGCCACTGCTAGCCTCAGAGTGGAAGCTGAACCCGCGTATCGTGGACCAGATCTGGGCACGATACGGGCGGGCATCCGTCGATCTGTTCGCCTGCAAAATCAGCACGCACTACGTCCTGTACTTCTCATTAAAGGAGACAGATGCACCACTGGGAACAGACAATCTGGCATACAGCTGGCCAGCAAGGGTGGTATATTACGCGTTCTCCCACGTCCCTCTGATTCAGGCAATGCTGGAACGTGTACGCAAGGGAACTCTTTCCCTGATACTCATAGCCCCCAGATGGCCACAGAAACCGTGGTTCCCAGAAATAATCTCACTGTTGTCAGGGACACCATGGTATATAGATATATATATATATATATATA
>JBBPBX010026290.1:11409-25870 GCA_038048925.1 Garcialebias charrua | reverse complement strand
GTGTTTTGTGTTGTTGGACCAGTGCTTCATGGTTTTATTTTATTTTTTAGAACGTTTTATTAACATATAAACACAGAATATTGAAGCGGCTCCGAGCGGACATGCAGCAGGAGGCGGAGCTGCAGAACTCAAGTTCAGCAGAGAACGGACTGTGGCTCCTCCATGCATGGCTCTGAGGTGAGGGAGCAGAATGCTTTTACACGCTGGAAATGTTTCTAAGTCCGGAGCACAACAGAAACTTACACACAGCAGCTTTAACATTCAGGGCAGTGAGGTAAACTTCTGGCCTTTCTGCTTCTGCTCTGTGTAACAATCGCTTGTTTTGAAGTTGTTCACAGAGCTATCTGCAACAGGTAAGATATTAACTAAAATAAAATCTTCATATCTAATAAAACATAAACAGGCCTCAGAGGTCGAGTTTAGGAGGGAACTTTGGGGGTCAAAGTTTACAAAAAACTTTCAGATCAGCACGAGCTTCACATGAAGTCCACCTGAGGACATGCTACCATGGCAACCACACACACACAAACACACACACACACACACAGAGTCGTTCAGGTGTGTCAGAGGGGACACGTCAGTCTGCAAAATATCATTCAGCTTCCTGCAGAGCCGATAATCTGATCTGCTGTACGTGACCACACACACACACACACACACACACACACACAGATGTTTACCAGAGACCTCGGGATTCTTTATGGCTGCTTTGATAACTCAGTTTATGACCCCGACCTCTGAGGTGGAAGTTGAAAGTCGGATCCTCCAGAACCAAATGGTCTTACCCGGTTCCACTGAACAGTCAGAAGAGAAACACAGACCGGTCCGATCAGATCCAGGTGTTAAAAAAAATTACTGTTTGATTAACCGTCAAATTACTGGATAAAACCTCCATGCAGCTCTGAGCCAGTCCTCAGAACAAACAATGGTCTCTTAAGGCTGCTACAGGTGGGGGACAATTGGAGGCCAGTTGTGGGACAGTTGGAGGCCAGTTGAAGGACAGTTGTGAGACAGTTGGAGGTCAGTTGAAGGACAGTTGGGAGACAATTGGAGGCCAGTTGTGGGACAGTTGGAGGTCAGTTGAAGGACAGTTGGGAGACAATTGGAGGCCAGTTGTGGGACAGTTGGAGGCCAGTTGAAGGACAGTTGGGAGACAATTGGAGGCCAGTTGTGGGACAGTTGGAGGCCAGTTGAAGGACAGTTGGGAGACAATTGGAGGCCAGTTGTGGGACAGTTGGAGGCCAGTTGAAGG
The DNA here is from genome assembly GCA_038048925.1 of Garcialebias charrua. Taxonomy (NCBI): domain Eukaryota; kingdom Metazoa; phylum Chordata; class Actinopteri; order Cyprinodontiformes; family Rivulidae; genus Garcialebias; species Garcialebias charrua. The sequence goes on along the minus strand of JBBPBX010026290.1, from coordinate 24,618 downwards.
ACAGTTGGGAGACAATTGGAGGCCAGTTGTGGGACAGTTGGAGGTCAGTTGAAGGACAGTTGGGAGACAATTGGAGGCCAGTTGTGGGACAGTTGGAGGCCAGTTGAAGGACAGTTGGGAGACAATTGGAGGCCAGTTGTGGGACAGTTGGAGGCCAGTTGTGGGACAGTTGGAGGACAGTTGGGTGACAATTGTAGGCCAGTTATGGGACAGTTGGAGGACAGTTGAAGGACAGTTGGGAGACAATTGGAGGCCAGTTGTGGGACAGTTGGAGGCCAGTTGAAGGACAGTTAGGAGACAATTGGAGGCCAGTTGTGGGACAGTTGGAGGCCAGTTGGGTGACAATTGTAGGCCAGTTATGGGACATTTGGAGGACAGTTGAAGGACAGTTGGGAGACAATTGGAGGCCAGTTGTGGGACAATTGGAGGCCAGTTATGGGACAGTTGGAGGACAGTTGAAGGACAGTTGGGAGACAATTGGAGGCCAGTTGTGGGACAGTTGGAGGACAGTTGAAGGACAGTTGGGAGACAATTGGAGGCCAGTTGTGGGACAGTTGGAGGACAGTTGAAGGACAGTTGGGAGACAATTGGAGGCCAGTTGTGGGACAGTTGGAGGACAGTTGAAGGACAGTTGGGAGACAATTGGAGGCCAGTTGTGGGACAGTTGGAGGTCAGTTGAAGGACAGTTGGGAGGCAATTGGAGGTCAGTTGTGGGACAGTTGGAGGTCAGTTGAAGGACAGTTGGGAGGCAATTGGAGGTCAGTTGTGTGGACAGTTGGAGGTCAGTTGTGGGACAGTTGGAGGTCAGTTGAAAGACAGTTGGGAGACAATTGGAGGTCAGTTGTAGGACAGTTGGGGGACAGTTGGAGGCCAGTTGTAGGACAGTTGGGAGACAGTTGGGGGGACAATTGGAGGCTAGTTGTGGAACAGTTGGAGGACAGTTGGAGGCCAGTTGTGGGCCAGTTGTGGGCCAGTTGGTGGAAAGTTGGGGGACAATTGGAGGCTAGTTGTGGAACAGTTGGAAGACAATTGGGGGACAGTTGGAGGCCAGTTTGGGGACAATTGGAGGCCAGTTGGGGGCTAGTTGGGGGCCAGTTGGGGGACAATTAGAGGCCAGTTGTGGAACAGTTGGAGGACAATTGGGGGAGAGTTGGGGGACAATTGGAGGCCAGTTGTGGAACAGTTGGAGGCTAGTTGGTGGACAGTTGGGGGACAATTGGAGTCCAGTCGGGAGACAGTTGGGGTACAGTTGGAGGCCAGTTAGGGGACAATTGGAGGCCAGTTGTGGAACAGTTGGGGGACAATTGGAGTCCAGTTAGAGGAAAGTTGGGGGACAATTGGAGGCCAGTTGGGGGACAGATGGAGGCCAGTTGGGGGACAGTTGGAGGCCAGTTGGGGGACAGTTGGGGTACAGTTAGAGGCCAGTTGGGGACAATTGGAGGCCAGTTGGGGGACAGTTGGGGAACAGTTGGAGGCCAGTTGGGAGACAGTTGGGGTACAGTTAGAGGCCAGTTGGGGGACAATTGGAGGCCAGTTGGGGGACAGTTGGAGGCCAGTTGTAGGACAGTTGGGGGACAGTTGGGGGACAATTGGAGGCTAGTTGTGGAACAGTTGGAGGACAGTTGGAGGCCAGTTGTGGGCCAGTTGTGGGCCAGTTGGTGGAAAGTTGGGGGACAATTGGAGGCTAGTTGTGGAACAGTTGGAAGACAATTGAGGGACAGTTGGAGGCCAGTTTGGGGACAATTGGAGGCCAGTTGGGGGCTAGTTGGGGGCCAGTTGGGGGACAATTAGAGGCCAGTTGTGGAACAGTTGGAGGACAATTGGGGGAGAGTTGGGGGACAATTGGAGGCCAGTTGTGGAACAGTTGGAGGCTAGTTGGTGGACAGTTGGGGGACAATTGGAGTCCAGTCGGGAGACAGTTGGGGTACAGTTGGAGGCCAGTTAGGGGACAATTGGAGGCCAGTTGTGGAACAGTTGGGGGACAATTGGAGTCCAGTTAGAGGAAAGTTGGGGGACAATTGGAGGCCAGTTGGGGGACAGTTGGAGGCCAGTTGGGGGACAGTTGGAGGCCAGTTGGGGGACAGTTGGGGTACAGTTAGAGGCCAGTTGGGGACAATTGGAGGTCAGTTGAAAGACAGTTGGGAGACAATTGGAGGTCAGTTGTAGGACAGTTGGGGGACAGTTGGAGGCCAGTTGTAGGACAGTTGGGAGACAGTTGGGGGGACAATTGGAGGCTAGTTGTGGAACAGTTGGAGGACAGTTGGAGGCCAGTTGTGGGCCAGTTGTGGGCCAGTTGGTGGAAAGTTGGGGGACAATTGGAGGCTAGTTGTGGAACAGTTGGAAGACAATTGGGGGACAGTTGGAGGCCAGTTGGGGACAATTGGAGGCCAGTTGGGGGCTAGTTGGGGGCCAGTTGGGGGACAATTAGAGGCCAGTTGTGGAACAGTTGGAGGACAATTGGAGGAGAGTTGGGGGACAATTGGAGGCCAGTTGTGGAACAGTTGGAGGCTAGTTGGGGGACAGTTTTGGGACAATTGGAGTCCAGTCGGGAGACAGTTGGGGTACAGTTGGAGGCCAGTTGGGGGACAGTTGGGGTACAGTTAGAGGCCAGTTGGGGACAATTGGAGGCCAGTTGGGGGACAGTTGGGGGACAGTTGGAGGCCAGTTGGGAGACAGTTGGGTTACAGTTAGAGGCCAGTTGGGGGACAATTGGAGGCCAGTTGGGGGACAGTTGGAGGCCAGTTGGAGGCCAGTTAGGGGACAATTGGAGGCCAGTTGTGGAACAGTTGGGGGACAATTGGAGTCCAGTTGGGGGACCATTGGAGTCCAGTTGGAGGACAGTTGGGGGACAATTGGAGGCCAGTTGGGGGACAGTTAGAGGCCAGTTGGGAGACAGTTGGGGGACAGTTAGAGCCAGTTAGGGGACAATTGGAGGCCAGTTGAGGGACAGTAGGGGTAAAGTTGGAGGCCATTTAGGGGACAATTGGAGGCCAGTTGGGGGACAATTGGAGTCCAGTTGGGGTACAATTGGAGGCCAGTTGGGGGACAGTTGGGTTTCAATTAGAGGCCAGTTGGGGGACAATTGGAGGCCAGTTGGGGGACAATTTGAGTCCAGTTGGAGGACAGTTGGGGGACAGTTAGAGGCCAGTTAGGGGACAATTGGAGGCCAGTTGGGGGACAGTTGGGGTACAGTTGGAGGCCAGTTAGGGGACAATTGGAGGCCTGTTGTGGAACAGTTGGGGGACAATTGTAGTCCAGTTGTAGGACAGTTGGGGACAATTGGAGGACAGTTGTGGGCCAGTTGGAGGACAGTTGGGGGACAGTTAGAGGCTAGTTAGAGGACAGTTGGAGGCAAGTTGGAGGTCAGTTGAGGGACAGTTTGAGGCCAGTTGAGGGACAGTTGGAGGCCAGTTGGAGGACAGTTGGAGGCCAGTTGGGGGACAATTGGAGGCCAGTTGGGGGACAGTTGGGGTACAATTGGAGGCCAGTTGTGGAACAGTTGGGGGACAATTGGAGTCCAGTTGGAGGCCAGTTGGGGGCAGTTGGAGGCCAGTTGAGGGACAGTTGGAGGCCAGTTGGAGGACAGTTGGAGGCCAGTTGGAGGCCAGTTGTGGAACAGTTGGGGGACAATTGGAGGCCAGTTGGGGGACAGTTGGGGTACAATTGGAGGCCAGTTGTGGAAAAGTTGTGGGACAATTGGAGTCCAGTTGGAGGCCAGTTGAGGGACAGTTGGAGGCCAGTTGGAGGACAGTTGGGGGCCAGTTGGAGACCAGTTGGGGGCCAGTTGGAGGCCAGTTGTGGGCCAGTGTGAGGACAAATGGAGGACAGTTGGGAGACAGTTGGAGGCCAGTTGGGGGACAATTGGATGCCAGTTGGGGGACAGTTGGAGGCCAGTTGGAGGCCAGTTGGGGGACAGTTGGAGGACAATTGGGGGACAGTTTTGGGACAATTGGAGGACAGTTGTGGGACAGTTGGAGGCCAGTTGGGTGACAATTGGAGGCCAGTTGTGGGACAATTGGAGGCCAGTTGGGTGACAATTGGAGGCCAGTTGTGGGACAATTGGAGGCCAGTTATGGGACAATTGGAGGCCAGTTATGGGACAGTTGGAGGTCAGTTGGGAGACAATTGGAGGCTAGTTGTGGAACAGTTGGAGGACAGTTGTGGGACAATTGGAAGACAATTGGAGGACAGTTATGGGACAGTTGGAGGTCAGTTGAAGGACAGTTGGGAGACAATTGGAGGCTAGTTGTGGAACAGTTGGAGGACAGTTGTGAGACAATTGGAGGACAGTTGTGGGACAGTTGTGGGACAATTGGAGGACAGTTATGGGACAGTTGGAGGTCAGTTGAAGGACAGTTGGGAGACAATTGGAGGCCAGTTGTGGGACAGTTGGAGGACATTTGTGAGACAATTGGAAGCCAGTTGTGGGACAGTTGGGAGACAATTGGAGGCTAGTTATGGAACAGTTGGAGGACAGTTGTGGGACAGTTGGAGGACAGTTGTGGGACAATTGGAGGACAGTTATGGGACAGTTGGAGGTCAGTTGAAGGACAGTTGGGAGACAATTGGAGGACAGTTATGGGACAGTTGGAGGTCAGTTGAAGGACAGTTGGGAGACAATTGGAGGCTAGTTGTGGAACAGTTGGAGGACAGTTGTGAGACAATTGGAAGTCAGTTGTGGGACAGTTGGAGGCCAGTTGAAGGACAGTTGGGAGACGATTGGAGGCTAGTTATGGGACAGTTGGAGGTCAGTTGAAGGACAGTTGGGAGACTATTGGAGGCCAGTTGTAGGACAGTTGGGGGACAATTGGAGGCTAGTTGTGGTACAGTTGGAGGACAGTTGGCAGACAGTCTGAGGCCAGTTGTAGGACAGTTGGGGGACAATTGGAGACCAGTTGTGGGACAGTTGTGGGCCAGTTGGAGGCCAGTTGAAGGACAGTTGGCAGACAATTGGAGGCCAGTTGTAGGACAGTTGGGGGACAATTGGAGGCTAGTTGTGGTACAGTTGGAGGACAGTTGGCAGACAGTTGGAGGCCAGTTGTAGGACAGTTGGGGGACAATTGGAGGCCAGTTGTGGGACAGTTGTGGGCCAGTTGGAGGCCAGTTGGGGGAAAGTTGGGCGACAGTTGGAGGCCAGTGGGGGGACAATTGGAGGCCAGTTGTGGAACAGTTGGAAGACAATTGGGGGACAGTTGGAGGCCAGTTGGGGGACAATTGGAGGCAAGTTGGGGGCCAGTTGGAGGCCAGTTGGGGGACAATTGAGGCTAGTTGGGGGACAATTAGAGGCCAGTTGTGGAACAGTTGGAGGACAGTTTTGGGACAGTTGGGGAACAATTGGAGTCCAGTTAGGGGACAATTGGAGTCCAGTTGGAGGCCGTTGAGGGACAATTGTAGGCCAGTTTGGGGACAGTTGGAGGCTAGATGGAGGCAGTTGAGGGACAGTTGGAGGCCAGTTAGGGGACAATTGGAGTCCAGTTGGAGGCCGTTGAGGGACAATTGGAGGCCAGTTTGGGGACAGTTGAGGGCTAGTTGGGGGACAGTTCAGTCCAGTTAGAGGCCACTAATTTAGCTGACAAACTAAAACCTTACCAAAGTTTCAGGAGTTTTCTTGAGATCTAGTAGTTGAGGAATGTTTGTCTTATTTACATGGAAAACAGTCAGATACTGTGTTTTTTTGTCTGGACAACTTTACTGGACACTTCATGTCTCGGGACTTGTCTGCTGCAGTTCATGTCTCGGGACTTGTCTGCTGCACTTCATGTCTCGGGACTTGTCTTCTGCAGTTCATGTCTCGGGACTTGTCTTCTGCAGTTCATGTCTCGGGACTTGTCTGCTGCAGTTCATGTCTCGGGACTTGTCTGCTGCAGTTCATGTCTCGGGACTTGTCTTCTGCAGTTCATGTCTCGGGACTTGTCTTCTGCACTTCATGTCTCGGGACTTGTCTTCTGCAGTTCATGTCTCGGGACTTGTCTGCTGCACTTCATGTCTCGGGACTTGTCTTCTGCAGTTCATGTCTCGGGACTTGTCTTCTGCAGTTCATGTCTCGGGACTTGTCTGCTGCACTTCATGTCTCGGGACTTGTCTGCTGCACTTCATGTCTCGGGACTTGTCTGCTGCACTTCATGTCTCGGGACTTGTCTGCTGCAGTTCATGTCTCGGGACTTGTCTGCTGCAGTTCATGTCTCGGGACTTGTCTGCTGCAGTTCATGTCTCGGGACTTGTCTTCTGCAGTTCATGTCTCGGGACTTGTCTTCTGCACTTCATGTCTCGGGACTTGTCTGTCTGCAGTTCATGTCTCGGGACTTGTCTTCTGCAGTTCATGTCTCGGGACTTGTCTGCTGCATTCATGTCTCGGGACTTGTCTTCTGCACTTCATGTCTCGGGACTTGTCTTCTGCACTTCATGTCTCGGGACTTGTCTTCTGCAGTTCATGTCTCGGGACTTGTCTGCTGCAGTTCATGTCTCGGGACTTGTCTGCTGCAGTTCATGTCTCGGGACTTGTCTGCTACGGTTCATGTCTCGGGACTTGTCTGCTGCAGTTCATGTCACAGGACTTGTCTACTGCGGTTCATGTCTCGGGACTTGTCTGCTGCAGTTCATGTCTCGGGACTTGTCTTCTGCAGTTCATGTCTCGGGACTTGTCTTCTGCAGTTCATGTCTCGGGACTTGTCTTCTGCAGTTCATGTCTCGGGACTTGTCTTCTGCAGTTCATGTCTCGGGACTTGTCTTCTGCAGTTCATGTCTCGGGACTTGTCTGCTGCATTTCATGTCTCGGGACTTGTCTTCTGCACTTCATGTCTCGGGACTTGTCTTCTGCACTTCATGTCTCGGGACTTGTCTTCTGCAGTTCATGTCTCGGGACTTGTCTGCTGCAGTTCATGTCTCGGGACTTGTCTGCTGCAGTTCATGTCTCGGGACTTGTCTGCTACGGTTCATGTCTCGGGACTTGTCTGCTGCGGTTCATGTCACAGGACTTGTCTACTGCGGTTCATGTCTCGGGACTTGTCTGCTGCAGTTCATGTCTCGGGACTTGTCTTCTGTAGTTCATGTCTCTGGACTTGTCTTCTGCAGTTCATGTCTCGGAACTTGTCTTCTGCAGTTCATGTCTCGGGACATGTCTTCTGCAGTTCATGTCTCGGGACTTGTCTTCTGCACTCCATGTCTCGGGACTTGTCTTCTGCATTTCATGTCTCAGGACTTGTCTTCTGCACTTCATGTCTCGGGAATTGTCTTCTGCACTTCATGTTTCGGGACTTGTCTGCTGCAGTTCATGTCTCGGGACTTGTCTGCTACGGTTCATGTCTCGGGACTTGTCTGCTGCAGTTCATGTCACAGGACTTGTCTACTGCGGTTCATGTCTCGGGACTTGTCTGCTGCAGTTCATGTCTCGGGACTTGTCTTCTGCAGTTCATGTCTCTGGACTTGTCTTCTGCAGTTCATGTCTCGGAACTTGTCTTCTGCAGTTCATGTCTCGGGACTTGTCTTCTGCAGTTCATGTCTCGGGACTTGTCTTCTGCACTTCATGTCTCGGGACTTGTCTTCTGCATTTCATGTCTCGGGACTTGTCTTCTGCACTTCATGTCTCGGGACTTGTCTTCTGCACTTCATGTCTCGGGACTTGTCTTCTGCAGTTCATGTCTCGGGACTTGTCTGCTGCACTTCATGTCTCGGGACTTGTCTGCTGCACTTCATGTCTCGGGACTTGTCTTCTGCAGTTCATGTCTCGGGACTTGTCTTCTGCAGTTCATGTCTCGGGACTTGTCTGCTGCACTTCATGTCTCGGGACTTGTCTTCTGCAGTTCATGTCTCGGGACTTGTCTTCTGCAGTTCATGTCTCGGGACTTGTCTTCTGCAGTTCATGTCTCGGGACTTGTCTTCTGCAGTTCATGTCTCGGGACTTGTCTTCTGCAGTTCATGTCTCGGGACTTGTCTGCTGCACTTCATGTCTCGGGACTTGTCTGCTGCACTTCATGTCTCGGGACTTGTCTGCTGCACTTCATGTCTCGGGACTTGTCTTCTGCAGTTCATGTCTCGGGACTTGTCTTCTGCAGTTCATGTCTCGGGACTTGTCTTCTGCAGTTCATGTCTCGGGACTTGTCTTCTGCAGTTCATGTCTCGGGACTTGTCTTCTGCAGTTCATGTCTCGGGACTTGTCTGCTGCAGTTCATGTCTCGGGACTTGTCTTCTGCAGTTCATGTCTCGGGACTTGTCTTCTGCACTTCATGTCTCGGGACTTGTCTTCTGCAGTTCATGTCTCGGGACTTGTCTTCTGCAGTTCATGTCTCGGGACTTGTCTGCTGCACTTCATGTCTCGGGACTTGTCTGCTGCAGTTCATGTCTCGGGACTTGTCTGCTGCACTTCATGTCTCGGGACTTGTCTTCTGCAGTTCATGTCTCGGGACTTGTCTTCTGCAGTTCATGTCTCGGGACTTGTCTGCTGCACTTCATGTCTCGGGACTTGTCTTGCAGTCTCGGGACTTGTCTTCTGCAGTTCATGTCTCGGGACTTGTCTGCTGCACTTCATGTCTCGGGACTTGTCTTCTGCACTTCATGTCTCGGGACTTGTCTTCTGCACTTCATGTCTCGGGACTTGTCTGCTGCACTTCATGTCTCGGGACTTGTCTGCTGCAGTTCATGTCTCGGGACTTGTCTTCTGCAGTTCATGTGTCGGGACTTGTCTTCTGCAGTTCATGTCTCGGGACTTGTCTTCTGCAGTTCATGTCTCGGGACTTGTCTGCTGCACTTCATGTCTCGGGACTTGTCTTCTGCAGTTCATGTCTCGGGACTTGTCTTCTGCAGTTCATGTCTCGGGACTTGTCTTCTGCAGTTCATGTCTCGGGACTTGTCTTCTGCACTTCATGTCTCGGGACTTGTCTGCTCAGATTATTTCAGTTTTGCAGAGCGAGTGTCGATGAAGCCATCTTGAACGATGTTGTCGTCCTCATGATGACCTTCAGCTCGTTGTCGTCCTCATGATGACCTTCAGCTCGTTGTCGTCCTCATGATGACCTTCAGCTCGTTGTCGTCCTCATGATGACCTTCAGCTCGTTGTCGTCCTCATGATGACCTTCAGCTCGTTGTCGTCCTCATGATGACCTTCAGCTCGTTGTCGTCCTCATGATGACCTTCAGCTCGTCATCGTCATGTCTGAACCTGATGCAGCCGTTCATGAAAACCACAACATTAAAGACAGCTCTGTCTAAGACTAAGCTCCGTGCGTTCTCACGTACACTTTGGCTGTGTCTCAATTCAGGGGGACCCAGCCCCTGAATTGAGACACAGCCTTCATGTGAATAGAACCTGGTGAATGGACGACCTGCTGCTGCAGGTCTGATCCAGCTGCTGCAGGTCTGATCCAGCTGCTGCAGGTCTGATCCAGCTGCTGCAAGTCTTATCCAGCTGCTGCAGGTCTGATCCAGCTGCTGCAGGTCTGATCCAGCTGCTGCAGGTCTGATCCAGCTGCTGCAGGTCTGATCCAGCTGCTGCAGGTCTGATCCAGCTGCTGCAGATCTGATCCAGCTGCTGCAGGTCTGATCCAGCTGCTGCAGGTCTGATCCAGCTGCTGCAGGTCTGATCCGTCACAGTTCAGTTTCACAGAACATTTAAAAACCACCAAAATGCAGGAAATAAACCTTAATAAAACATTACCACATGCTGCAATGCATTCTGGGACATCCCAGCACACCGCACAAGAATAGTTTGTGGCGACAACCCAAAACCGACAGGTTCTGTTCTGATCCGTTGACCGTGTTTGTTTTTCATCAGTCGATCAGCTCAGGTTCAGATTCAAAGTTTGAATTCAAACAAACAAAAACTAGAAGTCGGATCCAATAATTCAGGGGTGTCCAGACTTTTTCAGCATGTGAGCTACTTTTGAAATGATCAAGTCAAAGTGTGATCTACCTACTATAAGGCTCCCTTTACATGAAAACAACCTGTGGAAACATTAGTGATTTTTCAAAGTTTATTGGGGGTAATAAACAAAAATAAGCTGGTTTACATGACAAATGCTGTAGTTTTCATGTCAGTCGGGTTGCCAGATAAGAAATTATGAACCATAGTACTGTGGCTTTCAGATGATAGTATTTTGACCTAAACTGTTGTGTTTGCTGAGTAAAGATGTTCTAAGATTCAATTCAATTTATTTATATAGCGTCAATTCACAAAAGAAGTAATCTCAGGGCACTGAACAGAAACATTTATACAAAATAATTAACAGAAACATTTCATAGATAAAATAATAATTTAACACTATTTGTCTGAGGAGCAGACTGCTTTGAATTTAACTCCATTGCAGAACTCTCATCTTGAGCAAGATGAAGTTTGTGTTGTGTTTCTTGAAGATGTGCACAGAAAAGGAGGTGGTAAATAAGGCATTTTTTTATCTGGCAACCCTGGGCTCGGCTGTTTCATTGTGCATGCAGCGACTGCATGATCACAGTTACGTTCAAACTGGTGAATAACGTCTCTTTGGACCCTGGATTTTATTAGTTTTGCTCCTGCATGCTGAAAAAGGGCGAGTAGCAGAAAAACACTCAGCTCTCTGCCATTATTTAAATCTGTTGTTAGTGCAGAAAAACTTTGGACTGCAGCCGTCTGTATGTGCAACTTCACACACGGAGAATTTCACACCTTTGGGGGTGGGGGAGCGGGGATGGGATTTCCCCAAGAATCTCTCAGAGCTGGTTTGAGAGAATGAGGGCTGTGAATGGCTGCCCTGTGTGTCAATCAAGTGACAGGATGTTTGATAGGCTGACAATTTTTTTTAATGTCACGCTGCGATCGACCAGTGTAGTGGGCATGACCGTGTCCACTTTGATACACCTGTGTATTTTTGAACTGTTCCAGAGATGACCTTTACTGACCTCTCAGTAAAGCAAGACATTTACTACAAATTATTCCATTAGTTGAAATCTGAGAACATAGTCACCAAAAGAGACTATTGGCTTCTTTAATTTTATTCTAATGTAATCAAAAGAATAACATTTTGTCATTTTCATGATGTGTGCTTTTAAGCTGTGTTATTCTGTAAGAGTTAAACTGTGTTCACTGCTGTGTTAAAGTTGAAGTCTCGGGTCACAGAGACCCGGCCGTTTTGTTTAGAAAGGCAGAAGACAGTTAATCTGTTGTTTTATGAGAATGGCTCTAGCACGCTCTGTCTTTCCTAAACATTTTCACTCTGCTGTGAATTTCACCTTGAATCTTGATAACAACAAGTGAACGCTTCGCTGGTCCACGGACCAATGAACAAGACACAAGTCTCACTCCTCTCTGAGATCCTTCTTTAAGTTCTAAGCTGTTGCTGGAACGGATGAGTTTGCTGGGAACTTCAAAAGAGATGTGAACTTTCCCAAAGAGCTGGATGGACGTTTAGCCACACGCTAAGGGCATGTCGTCCAGCTAAGGACTGATAACAGGCTGTTATGAGTCCACTGAGAACGAGCGTAAGCTCAAAACTTTGTTTATTCCTTCATGGAATAGTTATCTTGAAGTAAGAGGCCAGGAGCTGACGCATTTTCTGATGACCAACGCGGAACCCAGGAGACGTTGAAAACGTAAACTAGAACCAGTTTTGGACGTGCTGGGCCTGAAGGACTCTGTGCATCTGAAGGCTGGTGTCATTTCTTTATCAGACTCGTCGTCGAAGGTAAAGAGCTGTTTACAAAACGTACCTGGATTTTAGCAGAAATCTGATGAGAAGTGTCACTTTTGGTAACATGCTCAAGACAATTTCCTTTAACCCATCTCTCCATCTTTCCTCCTATCTTTTTCCCTCAATTCTAAGCTGGAAACTATTTTAAGCTAAAGAGCCCTCAGACTAAATATGTTTAACATCCAGTATTGAAGTCTGTTGTGTTAAATTTAACTGTGCTGACGTGTTAATTTGAAAGAAAGTGAAATCATGTCAATCAAGTGTAATGGTGTTGATTTTAGTTGATTCATTTTAAATAAATGATAGTGTCTCTTTGACATATCAAACTAAGTTAATGTCCATTGTCACTCTATGGCTTCTGTTTTATTTATCCATCATAAAGATCACAGAAATATTGGGTAAACTGAAAAAGAAAGAATCCGTGAAATTACTATTCAATCTGAATAAGTAAATTAATTAAGGTAAAGAGGTCAGTATTAATATTGACCTCCTCATAATCCTTTACACCAGTACTACCTCAGAGATCTACCAGTAGATCGCGATCTACCTAATGAGCACCCCTGCAATAACGTGTAAAGGTTCTGACGGTACCGCAGGTTCTGTTTGGGTGTGTGACCTCTGACCTCTGAGAGGAACCATCCGTTCAGGAGACACTGGGGGACGGAGACATAAAGACAGAAGAGGAGTCTGATCATTCTGTGATCAAATCAGTGAATCCTCCACGTTCAGCTGTGACTGAGGAAAAAGAGCTAAAGTTCTGAAACCAGTGACCCGTTTGGACCCAGAATGATGGTTCTGAAGGCTGAGCTGCAGGTCCAAACAGGACCAGGTTCAGCACTCGGGGGGTTTCACAGAGTGATGGTTCTGACCTGTTTCTGTTTGGGTTCTTCTGCCGGCTCCTCCTCAGGTCTGGGCTACGCCTCCATGGTGATCGTGTTCTTCTGCAACACCTACTACATCATGGTTCTGGCCTGGGGGTTCTACTACCTGATCCAGTCCTTCAGCGCCACGCTGCCCTGGTCCAACTGCCACAACGAGTGGAACACGCCCAGCTGCCTGGAGAACTTCCACCACCAGGACTGCCAGAACGCCAGCCTGGCCAACGCCACGGTGGGCGGCGGCAACATGACCTGCGCCGACCTGGCCGACGCCCGCTCGCCCGTCATCGAGTTCTGGGAGTGAGTTCTGTCGCCGGGTCGGGCCGGGCCGTTGGCAGATGGGAAGCTGACGGTGGTTTGTATGTGCAGGAACAAAGTTCTGAACATCTCGTCGGGTCTGGAGCAGCCGGGTCAGATCAACTGGGAGCTCCTGCTGTGTCTGATGGCCGTCTGGGTCCTGGTGTATTTCTGCGTCTGGAAGGGAGTCAAGTCCACCGGAAAGGTACGACCAGAACCACGAGTCCACTTATTTATTCTTATCCTTTAACGTCTTCATCATCATATTGTTATTATTATATTGTTGTTTTATTATTATTATTATTATTATTATTATTATTATTATTATTATTATTATTATTATTATTATTTTATTATTTATTATTATTATTGTTTTATTAT
>JBBPBX010026289.1:16992-38223 GCA_038048925.1 Garcialebias charrua | reverse complement strand
TGAGAAATTCAGAGACGAGCTGTTAAAGGCTCTGGGTGGTAAGAAAGAGCTTCCAAGTGACTGGGCTACTACAGCAACAGTAATTAGAGAGACAGGTAGGAAGGTACTTGGTGTGTCATCTGGACAGAGAATGGATGATAAGGAAACCTGGTGGTGGAATAGTGAAGTGCAGGACGCCATTCAAAGAAAGAGATTAGCCAAGAAGAAATATGACAGTGAGAGGACTGAAGAGAGGAGACAGGAATATAAGGAGATGGGACATAGAGCAAAGAGGGAAGTAGCTAAGGCAAAGCAGAGGGCGTACAATGAGTTGTATGGGAGACTGGACACTAAAGAGGGCGAGAAGGACTTGTACCGATTGGCAAGACAGAGGGATCAGGCTGGAAAGGATGTGCAACAGGTTAGGCTTATTAAAGATGGGAATGGGAATGTTCTAACAAGTGAGGAGAGTGTGATGGGAAGATGGAAGGATTACTTTGAGGAGCTAATGAATGAAGAGAATGAAAGAGAAAGAAGAGTGGAGGTAATAGAAACTGTGGACCAGGAAGTGGGAAAGATTAGTGAGGGTGAAGTCCGGAAAGCTCTGAAAAGAATGAAGAAGGGGAAGGCAGTAGGACCTGATGACATACCAGTGGAGGTTTGGAAATGTCTTGGAGAGATGGCAGTGAGGTTTTTGACTCAAATATTTAATGGAATATTTGAGGGTGAGAAAATGCCTGAAGAATGGAGAAGAAGTGTGCTGGTTCCCATTTTTAAGAACAAGGGTGATGTACAGAGTTGTAGCAACTACAGGGGAATTAAGTTGATGAGCCACACGATGAAGATCTGGGAGAGAGTTGTGGAAGGAAGGCTTAGACAAGAGGTGACTATCTGTGAGCAGCAGTATGGTTTCATGCCAAGAAAGAGCACCACAGATGCCATCTTTGCTTTGAGGATGTTGATAGAGAAGTACAGAGAGGGTCAGAAAGAACTCCATTGTGTGTTTGTGGATTTAGAAAAAGCCAAGAGAGGAGGTGTGGTATTGCATGAGGAAATCTGGAGTGGCAGAAAAGTATGTTAGACTGGTACAGGACATGTATGAAGACAGCAGGACAGTGGTGAGATGTGCTGTAGGAGTGACAGATAGCTTCAAGGTGGAGGTGGGATTGCATCAAGGATCGGCTCTGAGCCCCTTCTTGTTTGCTCTGGTGATGGACCGACTAACAGATGAGGTCAGGCAGGAATCCCCATGGACTATGATGTTTGCAGATGACATTGTGATATGTGGTGAGAACAGGGAACAGGTGGAAGAGAACTTGGAGAGGTGGAGGTATTCACTTGAAAGAAGAGGAATGAAAGTCAGCCGTAGTAAGACAGAGTACATGTGTGTGAATGAGAGGGAGGCTGGTGGAACAGTGAGGCTACAAGGAGCAGAGGTCACAAAGGTGCAGGACTTCAAGTACTTGGGGTCCACTGTCCAGGAAAATGGGGAATGTGGTAAAGAGGTGAAAAAGAGAGTCCAGGCAGGATGGAGCGGATGGAGAAAAGTTTCAGGAGTGATTTGTGACAAAAAGGTGTCAGCAAAGGTCAAAGGAAAAGTTTACAAGACAGTGGTGAGACCAGCTATGTTGTATGGTCTGGAGACAGTGTCATTGACAAAAAGACAGGAGAAAGAACTGGAAGTAGCAGAAATGAAGATGTTGAGGTTCTCCTTAGGAGTGACACGGATGGATAAGATCAGGAATGAGATAATCAGAGGTACAGCACATGTTGAACAACTGGGAGATAGGAGGCCAAACTGAGATGGTTTGGACATGTCTAGAGGAGGGACAGTGGGTATATTGGTAGAAGGATGTTAGAAATGCAGCTGCCAGGAAAAAGACAAAGAGGGAGGCCAAAGAGGAGATATATGGATGCAGTTAGAGAGGACATGAAGGTAGTTGGAGTGAGGACAGATGATGCAGATGACAGAGTGAGGTGGAGGAGGATGACTCGCTGTGGCGACCCCTGAAAAGGGAAAAGCCGAAAGAAGTCATTTAATTTTTTTAAATAATTACCATATTTTTTCATTCATTTTAATTAATAATTGTTCCAAACAAGCTGAACAGAGAATCTACATCTGCAATAACTAAAAAACAAAATGAAATAACGATGCATAATCAATTTAATTAAACGATAGCATCTAATGAACGGTTAACATCCTGTGGCCACAACGAACAGTCTTACCCGTTTGTCCATCATCCTCCACTGCATCACTCCTTCTTTTTTCACCTCTTTTTCAAGACGATCACAGTTATAGTATTGGGCTTTCTGAAGAAACTTTGTATGCTAAGCTGCCTTGACATTTTTGTAACAAATCTCAATCGTACGATTCTTTAACTTTTGTAACAAATCTCAGGAAAAAAACATGTAATATTAGATAATTTTCCTTGATAAATAAATGACCATGTGTTGTTGAGTGTTTAACAATAGTGTATTTGAATATGTTGACTGTCCCTTTAAGAGATACAGCCCAAGCTATGTGTCATGTGACTTCAACCAGGAAGTTGGGTTGAGAGTCAGAATTCAAGTGTGGTCCATGTGTTCAGTCAAGCCAGTGCCATCTGCATTCATCTTCGCTCTAAATGTAGCATCGTGGGTATGTTATGTTTAATATATCATTGCAGATCATTATTTTCACAGAATTACTGGTTTGTTAAGTTTTGCTTCAAGTATTTTGAATGTTTATTGCAAGGTCACAATACTACCGTTAATTTGTTATCAGACCAAGCTACTGCAATAAATAAGTCAGTTCATGCTCATATATATATTGAAAAATCATTATATATCATCAGCTTTAAGTCAAGATTGTGTAAAACGGTAAAAGTTAAGAACAAAAAGCTAATTCATGTGGAACATTTCATTTATTTGCATTAACCATTTATGTACATGTTAAAAAGGCTGAATAAGTGAAATATATTTTTTGTGTGTTTTAGTTTCACACTTCCTTGATGTCAATAAACCTGTGGACAAGAAAACAACTTTCCTCAGAGTCGTGATATTGGGGAAGAGTTTAACTGACTGTCTAGTTGCATTTGCCTCATGTGACGAGGGCAGTACAGTGAAACCACGACTTCTCAACGAGCTAGACATCGCAGTGCAAGCTGGAAGATCTGAATACATATCGTCACAGCCTGAACAATCATTAGAACATTCACCTCTCTAAAATCATTATAAGAAAACAAGTAATGATGACAGAGGAAGCAGCAACATGGGAGACACGATCTCAAGCCTCATGTTCTTCAGTTCGATCAAGAACATCGATTACAGAGTCAGCTGCTGCTAAAGCAAGAGCAAAAGCTGAAGCAGCAAAAGCACGCCTCGCTTTTGCTGAAGAGGAGGCTAATTTAAAACTTCAAAAGGCCAAATTGGAAGCATCAATGGAAATTCTCAGTATCAAAAAGGAAACAGCTGCAGCTGTTGCTGAAGCTGAAGCACTTGAAGCAGCTGCAGATTTGAGAAAAACTCCATCCATTAATCAGCTTAACAGGGAAATACCTCCCTTAGAAGCCATTAAACGAACTAAAGACTATGTTTTCAACCAAGGTCAACAGTCGGATGTAGAACATCAACAAGTCTCTCTTCCTTCTAAGTCACAGCTGGATACTGATGCTTCATCCATGCACCTTAAGCCAGATGCTAAGCCGTTCATCCCAAATCAAGATAATTCTGCATCTCAGTCCTTTTGCCAGACTCCTCAGCAGCCTCATGTTCACCAGCAGCTCACTCATGAGAAAAATACAGTCCGGTTTGAGCACGACCATTTTACTCGAATGCAACCCTCCATGCCACAAGTGGACAGCAGTGGTCATCCCCCTCATTCATCATACTCAAATCCTAAATTCATTGATTCAAATATGAATGACTTTGTACGTTATTTGGCTCGACGGGAACTTGTATCTACAGGTTTACTCAAGTTTAATGATAAACCTCAGAACTATAGAGCTTGGAAACGATCATTTCAGTCTGCCATCCACGATTTAAGTCTGACATCTAATGAAGAGATGGACCTTCTGCTTAAGTGGCTAGGCAAAGATTCGGCTGAACATGTGGAGCAAATTAGAGCAATTCACATAAACCGTCCAGATGCAGGACTGACCATGATTTGGAACCGGCTTGACCAAACGTATGGCTCTGCTGAAATTATAGAAGATGCTCTCTTCAAACGTATTGAGATGTTTCCTAAAATAACAAATCAAGACTATTTCAAGTTAATTAAGTTGAGCGATCTACTGAGCGAACTCCTGGCAGCCAAGGATGAAGGAGACTTACCTGGCCTTACCTTTCTTGACACTTCAAGAGGTATCAATCCGATCCTGCGAAAGCTCCCCTTTAACCTACAGGAAAAATGGGCATCAGTAGGTTCAGCATACAAGCAAAGACATCATGTTTCATATCCACCATTTGGTTACTTTGTGGAATTCATCAGTCAAGAAGCAAGCGTTCGGAACGACCCAAGTTNTATTTTTCTATTTTAGTTTAACCTAAACTAAGTAATGAATGGAGGAATAGTTTGGAATTAGAGGCCTTCGTTACAGAAGCCCTCCAAAATTCTATAGGTACAGATCCCTATATCTAATTTTACAGAATTGATCCACCCCTTAATTGGTGATTGTAGCTGATCTAAACCATGATAGCTTACATACCAGGTGCATATAGGTAGGGCCTAATGTAAAATCCTATTCATAAGCCCACCTAAAAAAACACATAATTGCATGACACATAGAACCAGAGTGGCACTGACTGGAAACCAACCAGCCAACAACCTTCGATGTGGGGACCTGCAGCTCCAACGCTTGGTCTTCAACCTTCATCCAAGGGTCGCCTCCTCTGCGTCAATCGAGGGATCCCCTCTACATGCTGATTATGAAAACAATTGTTGCTGATCAATCAACAATACTAATCGTTGGGGAATTACTGCTGTGGAATTACCGCTGTGGATTATAAGACTTTGCTTTCCAAGGGATCACAGACTTTGTTTTCCAAAGGATTAAAAGCTTTTCACAATGGGATTACCTCCGAACAGTATGGAATTTCAAAACTTTATGGGATTATAATTTTTGATTTTTCTTTTCCACTTGCTGGATTACTTCAAGATCAAAGACAGTTCAAGGTTTCCTTTCGTGTTGGACCCCATCCCCAAGGACTGGCGATGGCTTCCAAAAGGGGGGAGATGTAGTGGACCTACCCAGGGTCAAATTAAGGTTTTTGAACTGTCCAGTGATGACCTTTACTGACCTCTCAGTAAAGCAAGACATTTACTACAAAATCATTCATTTAGCTATAATCTGATAACATAGTCACCAATAAGAGACTATTTCTATCTTTGATTTTAGGCTGATGTGATCAAAAGAATAACTTTTGTCATTTTCATGATGTGTGCTTTTAAGCTGTGTTATTCTTTAAGAGTTAAACTGTGTTCACTGCTGTGTTAAAGGGAAATCTCGGGTCACAGAGACCCGACTGTTTTGTTTAGAAATAAGAAGACAGTTTAATCCGTTGTTTTTCATGAACAAGGCTCCAGCTTTCTCTGTCTGTTCCTAAACATTTCCCTCTGCTGCTGGCTGTAACCTTGGGTCCTGATAAGACAAGTGAACTCCTCGACTGGTCCTTCCTTAAGTACTAGTCCTAAGTTTTGCTGACACTTGGGAGTCGGCAAGAGTCTGCAAGAGTCTGCAGAGTTTGGAAGGAACCAGCAGGTTCCTCAGAGTTTCTGGGAGCTTCGAAAGATGATGTGAACTTTCCAAAAAGCTGAATGACCAACAGTCACGCGCTAAGGACTCGTCATCCAGCTGGGACTGATAACATGTTGTTATGGGTCCACTCAGAGCGTAAGCTCAAAAAACTTTGTTATTCCTTCCTGGAATAAATTATCTTGAGCCAAGAAGCCACGACTGTCACGACTTCTGCCGACGAAAGCGAGTATCACCGACACCGACAAGGTAAACACGCGTGGAGTCCAGCTTGGACTTGCGGGACCGACGACTCGTCAGTCTAAAGTTGACCACAGCTCTTTACCAGAACCAAGGCGGACGTCTTAAGGTAAAGGAGCAGCTGTTTGCTTGCTGGAGGTGTGATGATATCTTAGCTGGACGCGTACGGAAGAGTGTCATCTGGTTTCATAAATGCAAGATAAACTTCCTCTCTTAACCTCCCAATTCTTCTTAAATCTTTCCTCCTATCTTTTCCCTCTCAATCTAAGCTGGAAACTATAATTAAGCTGAAGAGCCCACAGACTAAATATGTTAACATCCAATATTGAAGTCTGTTGTGTTGAATTTAAGTGTGCTGACGTTTTAAATTGAAAGAAAGTGAAATCATGTCAATCAAGTGTAATGGTGTTAATTTAGTTGATTCATTTTAAATAAATGATAGTGTCTCTTTGACATATCAAACTAAGTTAACGTCTTTGTCACTTAATGGCTTTGTGTATTTATCCATCATAAAGATCACAGAAATATTGGGTAAACTGAAAAAGAACAGAATCCGTGAATTTACTATTCAATCTGAATAAGTAAATTAATTAAGGTAAAGAGGTCAGTATTAATATTGACCTCCTCATAATCCTTTACACCCCTATAGTTGGAACACACCCTACGGTCCCCCTTTTTGAATAGGGGAACCACCACCCCAATCTGCCAATCCAAGGGAACTGCCCCCGATGTCCACGCGATATTGCAGAGTCGCGTAAGCCAACACAACCCTACAACATCCAGAGCCCTAAGGAACTCCGGGCGAACCTCATCCACCCCTGGAGCCTTGCCACCGCTGAGCTTTTTAACCACCTCGGCGACCTCAGCACCAGAGATTGGAGAGCCCGACCCAAAGTCCCCAGGCTCCGCTTCCTCAGTGGAAGACGTGCCAGTAGGATTGAGGAGGTCTTCGAAGTATTCTGCCCACCAACTCACAACATCCCGAGTTGAGGTCAGCAGCACGCCACCCCCACCATAAATGGTGTTTTGTCCTGTTGGTTTTGAACTGTCAACATCAATTATTGTGATTGTAGTTTTCTCCATTATCTTTTTGATAAATGCAAATGCTTATTGTCAATTACCATGTGACGTGTGCTGCTGACCACTTGACCAGGTCACCCTTGTGAAAGAGATCTCGATCTCAACGGGCTCTACCTGGTAAAATAAAGATGATTGATTATTTTATTTTATTTGTCTGTGATGGACTGGAGACCTGTCCAGGTGTCCCCCACCTCTCACACAGTGATGACTGGACATGGACCCCAGTGACTCAAAAAGGAAGAAGTGTGCAAAGATGATGGATAGATGAATTATTTGCTCCAGATTTTTTTTTTATTGTTTTAGAGAAATCCAGGCAACTAAGCTAACCTAATGCTGCTAATTTAAGTTACAGAATTTTATGCACTCATGTATTATTTGTTCCTATTTTTTCATATCAAATGATGCAAAAAATTTGATACAATAAGGGACCTAAAATTATTTTAAACAAATGTTCCATTTGTTTACATTGTTGTTTAATCTTCTCAGCTTAAAATACTTTTAAATAAATGTTCTATTTGTTTACGGTTATTAATTAACTCTGATGTTATAGTTCATTAACATCAGTTTGTTACCCCTCACTCGTAGATGTTTATTTTACAAGCTAAAATTGCGGTAGCATCAAGCTAACATTGCTAGCATTGGGCTAACGTAGCATTAGCATAGTGGTAGCATTGTAGCAGAGCTAGTTCTCATTTGCTCCTGGGATGATTTATTGACTGTGTCGCTAATTCTTGTGTCCTCTGTTGTCATTAGGACATTTTCAACACCCCCACTTCCACGTTAGCATACGGCGCTAGCATGCTAACGTTAGCATTCGACGCTAGCATGCTAACGTTAGCATGCGGCGGCGCACGGCTATTCGTATTTCCAGGATAGAAATGCCCATTAATGCACTAAATCACCAAACTGTTTTTGACAAACTAAAGTGACATCCTTCAGATTCAAAAAAGTCTTCTGCTTCCATTTTAAATGACAGACATGAGGACAGTAATGATGGGTTTATAGCTTCAGTGTTATTATAAGATAGCAAAGGAGGCCCACTATGCGTCATAAAAGTGCGTCCTCCAGAAAATTACTACAGAAATCACTGCACTTCGGCATGTAGCAGGAAAAATGTAAAAAACTATTTCTTTAAGCTACTGACTTGAAAAAAGCATACCAAGTATGTTTATGTGTGTTGTTTACTATATGAAATTCTTGTTATATCGATTTTTTCAGATATGATTTCATCTCTCCTTTAAGCGACTGATGCCCCTCCAACTGTCTCTTTTTGCCCTTCACCTCGCAAAAACCTGAACTAACTCTCTTCGCGGGACTTCTCTGCTGCTTCATCGCTCAACCTGAGGTGAGCTCGCTCCCTGCACAGAGCGTACAGAGAATCTTTCCCTGCGTACTGCTGGACTAGCGAAAGCTAGTCCAGCACATTTCTATAACCTCAAAGTTTTTTCTTCTCCTCTCTCTACAGGCTGCTTCGCTCGACGGCGTTATAACTGCGCCACAACTGCTACCCCGGCTAATATCCTAGCGGGCTAGCCAGCGAAAGCAACACGATGGAGGAGACACGTGAACAAAGAAGAAAAAGGATTCTGGAAGGACTCGCTCGCCTTATCTCGGATATGGCTCCAGAGAATGGAATGCGAAAGTCAAAACTTCAAAAGAAAACCAGCGGGACGGCGAGCCCAACCTCGCGCGCCTGTCCCAGTGGCTGTGGATTTGCCCTCGCAGCGACGAACACCCATGAGGCCTGTCCAGTCTACCTGGGTACATTTCATACAAGACAAGCTCTGGATGCGCTCGATTTTTGCCCACACTGCAGCCAGATGCTGGATGCGGTGCTGCGGCATCGGGTGGACCTCGTGGCTAAGGCCATGGGAAGCTCAGCTGGTCCACAGGACCCAGACACTACGGAGACCCTTACTCCAACCCCGGAGCTCGAACACATGGCTCTACACGACAGCACGCGCATCGAATGGGGCAACAGCCCTGACCCGCTTGCTCCCATGGGGGACCTAACGGTCGAGTTCGACACCAGAGGCATGATGAATGAAGACGAGATCTCCATTTCAGCCTCTGGCAAATTTTCGGCGGAGGAACCAGAACTTGAAATCGAGGATCCGGGAGAGGACCTCTCCGTGACCCCGGTACCTGTGCTCCCCGAAACGGACTTCTCCATCCCTGCCCTGTTCGACCTGTGCCACAGAGCTGCAGACGCGCTCAACATTCCCTGGCCGGAGCCTCCGCCTCGCCAACAGGTCACGAGGCTGGCGGGGAACTATTTTTACTCAAAACAGCAGGTAGCAACGAGGCAAAGGATGCCCGTGTTCCCAGACTTCCTCACGGAACTAACCCACACCTGGTCTCAACCACGAGCGCCCATGCTCCTTCCTCTCTCACAATTCCTCGACGTGGAAGGCATGGATCAGGTGGGAATAGCCAACGCGCCTCAGATTGAGGACACACTGGCGTCCCACCTAGCTCCCAAGTCATCAGGAACAAAACCGACTCTCCCCAGCAAAGCTTGCAGAGTCTCAGCGTCGCTTCTCGAGAAGTGCTACAGAGCTCAAGGACTCGCGACGCGTGCCATGAACGCGTCCGCGATGATGCAGGCTTACCTCGCGGGAAAACTCCAACAACTGCAGGTAACCTCGGACAAGCAAGCTGCTGCCGACTTACTGGATGAAGCCCATAGAGCAACAGATTTCGTTCTTTGTATGATGGGGACAGCTGCTGTCGCTCAGGGCAGAGGTATGGCGGAAGTGGTCATCGCGATCCGCCACCTGTGGATGACGCTGACAGATTTACCGGAGGGACAAAAGGTGCCTTTTCTCCACCACTCCATAGAAGCGGAGGGACTTTTTGGTCAGACTTTGGAGCGAATCCAGACCAAGCTGGACCAAAGGCGCAGGCAGGCTGAAGCTCTCAGGGTGGGCATTCCTCGTCGGAGTTTCAGCACATCCCTGTTTTATTGACGATCAAAAAAAAAAACACACCAACACAAATAATGTCAACAGTACAGGCCTCCCTGGCCTGTCAGCTGTCATAAAGGGGTGGGGTGCACATCCCCCTCCCTCACGGCTCATGGGGTATCAGTCTTTTCAATAAGCCCCAGCAGGGTGCCTTAGGACCTGTCTCCAGAGGACAGACCCGGAGGCGTCTGCGAACAGACCCTCCACCTTTTGCAAAGACAGGTGGGAGAGGGCACGTGTTCCAGCCCCCGCTCCATGGTGAGCAAGGGACCAGCTAATACACTAACCAGACGAACACGTGATATGTTCGCACCACAGGAGAGCACGTCGTATGCCCCAAGGCAAACACAAATTTCACACTCTCAAGACAGTGGCTGTGATCATGTTACTGTGTGTGTAAGCGGATCGGAGTTGAACCAGGATTTTCCTCCTGATTTTGAAAGGAAACTGGGCTCCTTATCTACAAATGATCTTAAAGGAGAAATGTAATCAAATCTGAAAAAATCGATATAACAAGAATTTCATATAGTAAACAACACACATGGTAAATGGTAAATGGAGCTTATTTATATAGCGCTTTCCAGCCCCCTGTGAGGAGCCCCAAAGCGCTTTACAATACCAGCCATCCACCCATTCATTCAGACATTCATACACCGGTAGTGGTAGCCTGCCTTGCAAGGCGCCATCCAGACCTACCGGGAGCAACTCGGGGTTAAGTGTCTTGCCCAGGGACACACAACACATGGTGGGCGGATGCGGGATTCGAACCTCCAACCTTCCGATCAGGGGTCGACTGCCATTACCACTACACCACGGTCGCCCACATAAACATACTTGGTATGCTTTTTTCAAGTCAGTAGCTTAAAGAAATAGTTTTTTTACATTTTTCCTGCTACATGCCGAAGTGCAGTGATTTATGTAGTAATTTTCTGGAGGACGCACTTTTATGACACATGGTGTGCCTCCTTTGCTATCTTATAATAACACTGAAGCTTAAACCCATCATTACTGTCCTCCTGTCTGTCATTTAAAATGGAAGCAGAAGACTTTTTTGAATCTGAAGGATGTCACTTTAGTTTGTCAAAAACAGTTTGGTGATTTAGTGCATTAATGGGCATTTCTATCCTGGAAATACGAATAGCCGTGCGCCGCCGCCGCATGCTAACATTAGCATGCTGGCGCCGTATGCTAACGTGGAAGTGGGGGTGTTGAAAATGTCCTAATGACAACAGAGGACAAGAATTAGCGACACAGTCAATAAATCATCACAGGAGCAAATGAGAAAGAACTAGCTCTGCTACAATGCTACCACTATGCTAATGCTACGTTAGCCCGATGCTAGCAATGTTAGCTTGATGCTACCGCGATTTTAGCTTGTAAAATAAATATTTACGAGTGAAGGGTAACAAACTGATGTTAATGAACTATAACATCAGAGTTAATTAATAACCGTAAACAATGTAAACAAATAGAACATTTATTTAAAAGTATTTTAAGCTGAGAAGATTAAACAACAATGTAAACAAATGAAACATTTATTTAAAATAATTTTAGGTCCCTTATTGTATCAAATTTTTTGCATCATTTGATATGAAAAAATAGGAACAAATAATACATGAGTGCATAAAATTCTGTAACTTAAATTAGCAGCATTAGGTTAGCTTAGTTGCCTCGATTTCTCTAAAACAATAAAATAAAATAAAAATCTAGGAGCAAATAATTCATCTATCCATCATTGGGCAGCACGGTGGCACAACTGGTAGAGCTGCTGCCTCTCAGCGAGAAGGTTGCCGGTTCAAATCCCGGTCCGGGGGCCTTTCTGGGTGGAGTTTGCATGTTCTCCCAGTGCATGCGTGGGTTTCCTCCGGGTACTCCGGTTTCCTCCCACAGACCAAAAAACATGCATGTTAGGCTGATTGGTAACTCTAAATTGACCCTAGGTGTGTGAGAGAGAGTGGATGGTTGTTTGGTGTGAGTGAGACAGGTCCCTCTTGTAAATGAGTCCCCGTGACTCAATGAGGCTAGCCTGTATAAATAAAGGTTGAATGAATGAATCATCTTTGCCCACTTCTTCCTTTTCGAGTCACTGGGGTCCATGTCCAGTCATCACTGTGTGAGAGGTGGGGGACACCTGGACAGGTCTCCAGTCCATCACAGACAAATAAAATAATAATATATAATAATAATAATAAAACAGATTTCTATATAAATTATATACACAAGCAGACATTCATCGGTTGAGTACGGTAGATAAAGTTAAAAATCAACAATGACATGTATATACATAGTTCCCAGACACGCCCCCAGTATTGTGCAAACCGGTTTTCGCACCACATCTGTAGGCAGAAGAAGGCAAGATGGCGAACTAGCAGAGCAAATTATACGGACAATAACACGAGCTACCACAGCTTTACCAAGGAACAAGAGCAAACTGGCAGTGGTCGAGTAAAATGAGTTTGAGAAAGAGATCATGGCAGACGAATCAGACAACTTGTCACAAAGTAGTTACTCCGATATCATTAATTATTTAATTAATACAAGGAGCGAGCGCAGACCGGCTTCACAACACACTGACTTCACAGCTTTAAATCCAAAAAAGATGTGTAAACTGTCTCAATCATATCTAACCAGCTAAATAAAGGTTTAACTAAAATAACACACAGCCAACAAAAGTCCAGGCTGAACACGGACCAGGACTATCACTTTTGAGTCTTACCGTGTTGGAAGTTAGCATGTTGTTAGCATCTGGAGCGAGGCTCGCCGGAGCTCAGGTCGGACGGCGTGCATCCGCTGAGGCGGCCGCGGAGGCACGTCCACGTCCCATGGGACCGACGCGTCGCCCGCACGACTTGGCTCCAGTCCTCCTTTCCCCACTGGGGTGGTCTCCATGCCGGTCCGGAGGACCGGCTTGGACCGTGAGGCCAGCCATTGTTGCGTTAGCGAGATGCTAAGCTAACCACAGCATGCAAGACGGTGTCGCTAAATAATGAAAAAAAAACCCAGCTCTAACACACAGACAGTTGTACTCTAACATTGTTTCATAAAATGATTTATGTAGAATATTTTGTTTACCGGCCAAAGGCAGATGTCTTCAGAGCAGATCCGAGCAGAGTTGGGGCTGCAAGCTGCAGCTGTCAGCTCCTCCGATGAGATAAATCCTTCATGTTTACTTTTTTTTTTGATTGAGTGAAACCTGCGCGTTGCCCAAACGTCTACCCGACTGGAACAACCACTGACACAACACGAAGTAACCATTGTAATTAATTAGAAATTAACAAAAAAAACAACGTGAAAAATGGACATCCATTTGAATGCGCTCAAACTGCAGCTAAACCTACAAGTGGGAGGGTCAAACAGGACAACCCACAGATGTGACGTCACATGGGAACTATGTATTGGATAAGTATAGTGTTTAGAAACGTCTGCAACGGTCAAGTTTCTTGATGACATTATCTAATACGGTTGACATGAAGGATCTAGGAGAGATGAGTGTTGATAGTTTCAGATCTTCTGAGTGGTTCCAGGCTGAGGGGACGGCGAAGCTGAACTCTTTTTCCTAGTTCAGTTCTGACCGGAGGAACTGACAGGAGGACTAGATTGTTAGAGCGCAGGGAGTATTCACAATACTGCATAAATGCAAAAGTAACAGACTTCAGACTACCATAGTGCATTAACTTTTAACTCAAAATAAAATACAGAATTCACAGTTTTAAACAAATTGACTCATATTTAGTAAATCTTTAACAAAATTTCAAAACCTGTTCAAGTTTACACAAAATCTCTTCTGAACTGTAATTTATAAACATAAATTGTATCAGGGAGTCCACCAAGTCATTGGTTCAGGTATGTTGATGACACCTGTGTTAAAATTAAATCTCAGGAAGTCCAACATTTCACTGATCACATCAACTCAGTTAATAAATATATCAAGTTCACACGAGAAGATGTAAAAAATGGCAGGTTGGCTTTCTTGGACTGTGATGTCTCAGTTTCTGATAGAGGAAATTTGCAAACTGAGGTGTACCGCAAACCCACCCACACAGACCACTATTTACAGTTTGAAAGCAGAGAAGAAACCCAAACAGGACTCTAGCCAGCCATCAGGTGAAAAGAAGGAACCCAGACCCAGACCAGTGGTCATTCCGTATGTGGCGGGAGTTTCAGAGACATTGAGACATTTATTTTCTAAACACAACGTCCCAGTGGCTTTTATGTAATTTTTAAAATAATTTATTAGATTTTTATTTGTACAGTATGCTCTATGACCTCTGTGTACACAATTGTTCAAAAGTTTTGGGTCAACCAATTAACATGTATTTTCCAAGAAAGCTCACACTTATGTACCGGTAGTCAAATTAGTTTTAAAATGAAAAGAAAATATGTTCATCAAATTTATCAATTTGGACTGGCTAACAGAAAATGCCACTGGAACACAGGAGTGATGGCTGAAAGGTGAGTCAAGTGTGTCTGCCTATATAATGTTTCTCCACCAGAGGGCGGACTGCAAAGGCTGAAAAAATCCTGGCTTCATACGACAGTTTTTTATGCTTTTTAACATTAAAATGATATTATACATGAAAAAGAAAGTTGATATTGCTTTAAAAACACCCATTTCCAGATATAACAGTCGTTCACTGCATTGACAATGTCTAGACTGTAGTTCTGATTACTGTTATTTTAATTGCATAAAATTGTGATGTTAATTACAAAAATGTTTTGCCAGCAGATTCAGCATCACTTTTGTCATTTATCCTCAGAAGATTATTACTGCTGTATTTCTTCAGCACTAGATGTTATTGATAAAAAAATATATATGTATGAAAACAAAAATGCTAATACCGGCAGTCTGGGGGAAAACAAAAAAGTTGTAAAAGTTTCAGCCTGTAGTGACTGAACACATCTTCAGATAGAATGTTGCTCCGGTGCTGCTGACGCTTTGTGATGCGGGGCTTGCATGGTGTCACACCCACTTTGTCAGATACACGCAGCTTGGTCATAGATCAGTTGGAATGACTCCCTGACAACTTCCCTCAGAGATGTATACACACATTGGATCTCACACCTGTGACAAAAAAACAAAAAAAACAAAGAACAAACAAAAAAAATATTAGACAAAGCAAAGAACTGGTTTTATTTTGATGTTTTATCCCTGTTTTATAGTGAAAATGCTAAAGAGTATTACCATTGTATGTCCATGTATGATGTCCAGCGTAGATGACTGCAACTTCACAATGATGCCAGCAAGGTGAGACAAATACTGGTATATTGTAAGAAATGAGATGATGAAGTTAAATGTTGTCATGGTAACCAATATTTGTTGAGCATCACTGCGAGTTGCTGGATCCGTTGATGTACGCCGGATAATCCTCCAGGTGCATCCGATGGCCAATCACCTCAAATGTTTCTACAATATAACACTTGTGGACCTGTAAAAAATAGATCTACTTAATATATCTATCTAATAGATCTATAGATCTGCTTCCAGCTATTTATACTGACCTGTGTAAATGGACTGCGTTTTCAGCTGATCATCGTTACCGGGTACTTCTGTCAGCATGGAGGCAGCCATCTTCATCATTAGAAGCACTGGTATTTGCACTGTCTTCTTCTAAATTCAAGAACATATGACACGTGAATAAGAGATTTTAGAATATTTTTTAGACACTTTTAGCATTTAAATAATTATATCAAAAGATTTAATATTTAGCTAAAAGAATTTACAGAAATACATTCTAAATAAGAAAACATTTGTTCCTGAAATCATTCTAAGACCTATTATTGACTAAATCTATTTTACAAGAAGATCTGTTTTATTTATTTATTTTACCTGGAACTCTCTGTTTCTTTGAAACAAAGTACAATGAAGCACAACCTTTGGCTGCTCTTTTCTCCTCTCTGTCCTTCTGCTTGCACCTACCCATGTTGGTATCCAGCACAGAAACCTGAAAAACAGTTTAAAGGAGAAATGTAATCAAATCTGAAAAAATCGATATAACAAGAATTTCATATAGTAAACAACACACATAAACATACTTAGTATGCTTTTTTCAAGTCAGTAGCTTAAAGAAATAGTTTTTTTACATTTTTCCTGCTACATGCCGAAGTGCAGTGATTTCTGTAGTAATTTTCTGGACGCACTTTTATGACACAATTAAGACCTCCTTTGCTATCTTACAATAACACTGAAGCTATAAACCCATCATTACTGTCCTCTTGTCTGTCATTTAAAATGGAAGCAGAAGACTTTTTTGAATCTGAAGGATATCACTTAAGTTTGTCAAAAACAGTTTGGTGATTTAGTGCATTAATGGGCATTTCTATCCTGGAAATACGAATAGCCTTCGCATGCTAACGTTAGCATGCTAGCGCCGTATGCTAACGTTAGCATGCTAGCGCCGTATGCTAACATGGAAGTGGGGGTGTTGAAAATGTCCTGAAACAGTTACCAATGTCTTGTTAAGCTCTGTATTCCACAGAACATAGTAGGATCTAAAATGATTTTTAAAGATGAAGGAGCAAGTTGAAACATGCAGGGTCTCCCTCCTTGCTAGCAGGCTCCATTGGGAGCTGCCTGGCTAACTAACTACGGTGGCCCTACACGGCCAAAATTCTACAGCGGCCGAATGCACAGGAGCGGTAAAAATACAATATAAAATTTTAAAAAAGTTTTAAAATCTATTTTGGGGCTTTTAGAATCGATTCTGAATCGCCAGGACTAAGAATCTTGATTCTTTAAAAAATAGATTTTTTTTGCTGCATCCCTAATTGCTACACACTGAAACCTTTTTGTCCACTACTAGATTTTTTTTTTATTAACACAAACAGAACTACAAAACACTACATAAACAAAAAATATATACAAACTCTTGTGAATGATAACATAACTACAGTCTATAAGCTAGGGGGCGGTTTACAAAATGATGAAAGTTGAAAAAATACTAGATACACACACTAATATTACTGTATGAGGGACGACCATTGCACTGCCTATGTCATATTCAGGGGACGGAGAGCAAGCAGAGGGAGGGGGGTCAAAAACACCAGATGAGAATTTTTTCACTTTGCAAAGTCTAAATTTGAGTTAGGATGACATTTTTGACTTGTGAAATTTTCTCAACAAGCTTATTTTATGCTTTTCATTAGACTACTATTAGCTTAAAAACACTTTTCATTTCTCCTTTAACATAATATTAAACAATTTTGTAAGATCTGCTAAGACAGTTTGGGTTTCTATTTGAATTTTTTTTTTACTTGTCTTACGTACAAAAACAGTTTTTCTGAATGTTTGTTCTTTTGAAAATGTATCCAAACATTTATTTTTCACCAAATATATTATATTCAACACTGCTATTGTTCTTGTATCCTGTCCAAACTAGGCCTGAGGCCTGTAGCTTTTGTTTAGAAAAACATGGACGCTCCGTTTCAGGCTTCCTGTGAGTAACTTATGTGTCCTATCACTGTAAACTTAGCTTAAGAAATAGAATGGGGCCGTACTGGTACCAATTTCAGATAAATTACTGTTCCCAACATGGCGGAAATAGACAAAAACAAGGGAAAAAAACGTGGCGAAAATCGTTGCTACTTAGCTTAGCTATAGCCTAGCATGTTTTAGCATTACCCCATATCTTATAAAAACGTGACCCACTTCTAATCTCTCTAACATCAACAGTACTACTTAAAATACACAAATGAACAGTTGAATCAAAAACCACAATGTAATTTTACCATTTGAATCCACCGTGTTGCCTTCCAAGCCAGGACAGAGTGAACGTTGTCTTCCCCTCACAGTCTCGCGAGAGTTGCAGGCGGGACTTCATAGGCAAAGTGGGCGGTTCGTTCGAACCGGGCGAACCCCCCCTGGCTACGCCCATGACTTACAAATTTCTGTTTTCTAACAGTGACACCTGCTGCGTTCCCTTCCTCTCCTGGGTCCATTGACATCACACTGACTGAGGTGATTCACCCTCCTGGGTCCAATGACATCACACTGACTGAGGTGATTCATCTTCCTGGGTCCAATGACATCACACTGACTGAGGTGATGCTCCATGCCTCCTCCATGCCTCCTCTCCTCTACATCAATGTGAGCACTTTTAACAACTTGTGTGTGTGTGTGTGTATGTGTGGGGGGCCTCATGTTTCTGTAATGTTAACTTACACATGTGTGTTGTGTGTGTTAGCAGTCAGACCACCTCTCCTGCCTCCAGTGGTATCACACTGACCCATGTCAGACACCTGGACACCTTCTGTCTGACCACAGTCAGACCACCCATGCGCTACCTCCTCGCCTGCCTGCAGTGGCCTCACACTGACCATGTCAGACACCTCCACAAGTCTGACCTCCTCATCTGAAAAGATCCTCTCCTCTATATCAATGTGAACACTTTTAACAACTTGTGTGTGTGTGTGTGTGTGTGGCCTCATGTTTCTGTAATGTTAACTTACACATGTGTGTTGTGTGTGTTAACAGTGACTCCAGTCATCTGCAAACTCATGCATACTTCTGCATCCTCACATCAGGACCACACACCTGACCTGAACTCACATCTTACCTCTGAATCCTGCTGCATCTTCCTGCATCATCCTGCCTCCTCCAGCATCCTCCCATCACATCAGGACCATACACCTGACCTGAACTCACATCTTACCTCGGTGAGCACTTCTAACAACTTGTGTGTGTGGTCTCATGTTTCTGTAATGTAATGTTAACTAAAACATATGTGTTCTGTGCATCACAGTGACTCCAGTCATCTGCCAACTCCTGCCTCCTCCAGCATCCTCCCATCACATCAGGACCACACACCTGACCTGAACTCACATCTTACCTCTGAATCCTGCTGCATCTTCCTTCACCATCCTGCCTCCTCCAGCATCCTCCCATCACATCAGGGCCACACACCTGACCTGAACTCACATCTTACCTCTGCTTTTCTGGACTCACATGCTCACATTGATGGTTGCACTGCTTCTGTTGCTCAATGCATAAGCAGTCCCATCTGATCCAGGTTTGACGAGCAACTTTTGACAACCAAAAAGACTGTCTACCTTCACTTCAATCAAAGTAAGGGAACTTTCTTTTTTATGCCATTTCTGTGCTGGCTGGTTCTACCTTTCTAAAGTTCATGGAGTGGACACTATGGCACTTTTCTTTTTTAAACATGATGCTTGCAACATCTTTCTGAATGATGTCACTTGTTTCTGATGTTTGTTTGCAACATGATTCTGATGGATGTCATGTGTTCATGATGGGTGTGACTTGATTCTGATGGATTTCAATTGTTCCTGATGGATGTCATGTGTTCAAGATGGGTGTGGCTTGATTCTGATGGATTTCACTTGTTCCTGATGGATGTCATGTGTTCATCATGGGTGTGACTTGGTTTTGATGGATGTGACTTGATTATGATGGATTTGACTTGTTCATGATGGGTGTGAGTTGTTTCAGATGCATTTCACTGGTTTCCGATTGATGTGACGCATAGTGTCACATGATGTCATATGGGTGTGACTTGGTTATTCAATCAAAGTTGGGCAGCACGGTAGCACAACTGGTAGAGCTGCTGCCTCTCAGCGAGAAGGTTGCCGGTTCAAATCCCGGTCCGGGGCCTTTCTGGGTGGAGTTTGCATGTTCTCCCCGTGCATGCGTGGGTTTCCTCCGGGTACTCCGGTTTCCTCCCACAGACCAAAAAACATGCTTGTTAGGCTGATTGGTGACTCTAAATTGACCCTAGGTGTGAGTGTGAGAGTGGATGGTTGTTTGGTGTGAGTGAGACAGGTCCCTCTTGTAAATGAGTCCCCGTGACTCAACGAGGCTAGCCTGTATAAATAAAGGTTGAATGAAAAAAGTAAGGGAATGTTGTTTACTACTGTATGTTGTTTCTGTGATGAAAAACAACTTTTTAAAAGTACTTGTACAGGGTACCTGGACTTGGCACTTTGCTTTTTTTAATTGAAAGTGCTAGGCAGAAAAGCACTGTTGTACAGAAAAAACTGTACAGGTATGTGTTTATAGATGAATGTGTGGTGTAATGTGCTAGCTGCTTGTAAATAACGTTTTGTGCATGTTTAAGGATCAGTATGTACGCTTGTTCAGTCTCATGTTGATAAACGGGTGCTTGGCGTCTCGTTAGCGCCTTTTTTCTGATTTACAAGAGAAGTTCCGGTTTTACGAGATAGCCACGTGCGGGCTGTTCAGAGGTACGAGATTTCGGCTTACAAGATAGTTGGAGGAACGGAACTCACTCGTAAGTCGGGACTACCTGTATATATGAAATATTATTGGTCTGGAGGCTATGGACAATTGTAATGGCAGTCATTAATGCATGCCTTATTGAAAAATTATTTACACGTAGCTGTCAGCTCATAAAAAAAAAAAAAAAGTCGTGCAGCAGCGCCAGCATTATTTTGGTCAGGCAGGGAGAGACCTTGCATGTGTGGGCTTGTTTACACTCGTGGGTCCTGTGAGGAGGCCTTCAGACCTCCAGAGAGCAGGAGGCCGTGCTGCAACAGAGTGAGTCAGAGCAGAGGAGGCTGCTGTCGGACACATAGCTGGGAACGCTCGGTGCACCCTAGTGGCCGAAAGTGGTACTGCGCCCCAAGCGGCCAAAAGTGGTACTGCCTGCGCCTCTAGCGGCCGAAAGTGGTACTGCTCCATTTTTTTGTCAGAATGAATGGAAACGGTCATATGTCAGCCAAAAATTGGTCTTAAAATATGGGAAAAAATCCATAAATATGTTGCTTTGCCGTATAAGTCGCAGGATATGCAAATTATGGGGGAAAACTGTGTCTTATACGCCGGAAGATACTGTATGTTGCGAGGTCCTTTTTTTGTGCATCTTTTACATTATGCCCATGGTGTGAAACTTTTTTTTAAAACTTCCTCCACCCTTGTGTTCTCTTTCCCTCCTCTATTTTGTATGTTGTATGCAACAGGTCTCTTGTAAATAAGTCCCCTGAGGTCCAATGGGAACTAACCTGGCTGTCTGTATAAATGAAGGTTGAATGAAAAAAAAACAAGGTTTGATGCACTGCTGCACGTTAAACTGCAAAATGTTTGATTTGATATCATTTTGGACACATCTATACAACCGTGGCATAAATGAGAAAACAAGAACATCCGTTATCAGGGGCAAATCTAGAAAAATATTGATGGGGTGGCAAGAGGGTGGCAAGGATGTTTCAGGGGGTGGCAACACCCTCCCCCTCCACACACACACACACACACACACACACAC
>JBBPBX010026289.1:0-16531 GCA_038048925.1 Garcialebias charrua | reverse complement strand
ACTCTCAGGACATGATTACCTGCAGTGTTCCGTCAGTGAGGACTGAACTTGGAAAAAGGGCCTTCTCCTACTCCGCTCCTGCTTCATGGAATATCTTACAAAAAGATCTGAAGCTCTCGACCTTGACTTCTCTAAATGGTTTTCAGAATCTGTTGGAATCCTGGCAAAAACCAATGCAGATTTGTTCCTGTCTTTGATTTTATACGTCTACCTTATAATGTTTTGCTAGTTTTTTGATACTTTGTTAAAAAAAAAAAAAAAACTTTCTTTTGTTTTTTTCTCTCTTTTGTTTTCTATTGTTTATTGTTTGTTTGTTTATTGTTTATTGTTTAAGGAAATTCTACCACTGCTGTTCATTGTTCTTTAGTTTTAGCAGGTCGCTTTCGTAAATGAGCCCATGAGGTTCAAAAGATTTACCTGACTAAATAAAGGTTGAATGAAAAAAAAGCGTATTTCGACGTAAGTCGGAACGCATTCAACGCGGCATCGGAAACCTGGTTTTTCGACGTAAGACGGAACATGCATGCCCACGTGGCACCGTAAAGCCGTTTTTCGACGTGAGACAAAACAAGCGTACATACTGTGTCATAAACATGTACAGAACTTTATTTACAAGCGGTTAGCTAACACAGTACCCTATACATTAATCAAAAAACACATATAAAATACTGTACAACAGTATTGTACTGCACAGTACGTTTAATACTTAAAAAAAAACAATGTTGTCGGAAAAAAGATGTTTGCGTTCGTAATGTCCAGCTGGGGTGGCAAACGGGTGGCAAGGCTCTCTTTTGGGGTGGCAACTGCCACCCCATGCCACCCCAGTAGATCCACCCCTGGTTATTTGATAATGAAATACAGTAGTATGAAAGGTGTTCTTTAAAGAGGGGGTGGTGCCGTGGAAGTGGCAGGAAGTCTCTCCATCTGCGTGAGAGGAGCGTGTGAGAACAAATGGAGGGAGGCAGAGGGAGGAGGAGGCCTCAGAGGGGAGAAACTGGGAGGGAACAGGAGGAGAAGCGGCCTCAGCAGTGTGGGAGGATCATCCCAGGCCAGAACCTGCAGCGGCAGCTCGGACTGGAGGAAGTGAGCTGAGAAACTGAGCCTCACTTCTTCACCGACCTGGGCACCAACAACTAAAGAGGAGTCTCATCAGAGCAGGGTTGATCTGGACCCAGTGAAGCGCCTCTGATCACATTCCAGCAGAGACATGCGCCCCTCAGCGCGCACAGAGCCTGTGTGACTCTGGAGCTTCCTCCTGCACCAACCTGACCCACTGAAGATACCACACCACTGGACTAAAGCCAAACCAAACGGGTCCAGCCTTCAGGTAAACCAGACTGAAATGTGTGTGTGTAGACTATGTGTGAGTTTTTCCTTAGCGAATCATTGACAGAAGAGAGGGAGGGATTTAAAGTTAAATTAATGGAGTAAATGGGAACCATTTATTGTTCTATTTATTTTATATAAGTTCCTTGTTTTTTCAGAAGACCAAAACAGTTCACTGCTT
Organism: Garcialebias charrua; assembly: GCA_038048925.1. Lineage (NCBI taxonomy): Eukaryota > Metazoa > Chordata > Actinopteri > Cyprinodontiformes > Rivulidae > Garcialebias > Garcialebias charrua. The sequence goes on along the minus strand of JBBPBX010026289.1, from coordinate 15,024 downwards.
TCTGTATTTACTTTGGCCCAAACCAAAGGTGTGTGTGTGTGTGTGTGTGTGTGTTGTGAGGACAGTGAATGTAGCCATTCAATCAAAGCAAGAACTGACCTTATGATGTGTGTGTCCTGTTTATGTTACTTTGTGAGGCCCATTTTCCTGAGTTAGGCTATACCAAATTGTGAGGACCAACTGCTTCTTATGTGGCCCAAAGCCCGGGCCCCACATCCTCAGCGGAATTGAGGATGGGTTAAGTTTAGGGTAAGGTATGCATTGATAATGGTTAGGTTTAGGGTAAAGGTCAGGGTTAGGCTATAGAAATGAATGAAAAATGAATGGAAGTCAATGCATTGGCCCCACAAAGATAGACAAACAATGTGTGTGTGTGTTTTCTCCCTGTGAGAGTTTTACTGGGAGCACTTGGACTGAACTCCATTCAGTTTGATTGGACCTTCGTGTGTTTTCTGCTTTGTAAAAGCTTTCCTCATAGACTAGTGCTTTTGCAGAGGCTGTAATTTGGGGTTTCTTGTTGTTTTGTGTGCACCAAAGACCTTTTTTTTTATTTAAATGTGAAACACATGAGGTCACGCTTGAGAAAGACTTGTACTCGACTGTATTTAAAGCTCAAAAAGATGTGTCGTACAATGCTCTTTGTTGTTTGATTTATTTTTCAGTGGGTAAATAAAAAAAATGTGAGTTTTTTTTTGTTCGAGCTCCAGCTGCTTTGCGGTATTTGTGCCCTCAGGACTTTACTTCTCAGGCAGACATTGTTGTTGACTTATGCAGAAGTGCTTACATCATGGCAGCTACAGCCGTCCTCACCTGGATATCAGACACACACCTGCATCCACACCCTCCTGCACACCTTTCTTTCAACCACACAGGTTGTTCACAACCACTTTGCAGGTCAAGGTCTGCCGTAATTACAGACCATGGAAAGACGAGATAAACTTTTTTTTTTCTTCCTGAACTGGCAATTACAGCTTTTGTTGCCGGTTCTATTTTGAGTCAGGAACAAAACTTTGATCTCTAGAAGAAAACCAACACTTCAAAAACACATACTTTATTAATATTGGGTGGTAGTTACAGATAAAGCAGCAGCTGAGTGGGTTATCTTGATCATGTGAGGGGACAGAGAGAACATGGGCATTTCATTTAGTCACAGCACTTTGGTAGACGGATATAGGATGATGTGTAAGTTATTAAAAAGTAGAAATCTCGACAAAGCTGGGGAATGAGAACAGAAAAGAGGCAAGAATGGCAAAAAAGAGAACATAGAGTGGGAACGTAATCCATTTTGGAACGCATTCCACTATGACCTTGGGATAGAAAATGGTAATTAAGGAGTACCGTAGTTGGGAAGAGTTCAAACTCCACAAATCTGGTTAGACTAAGACTATCATTTCTTTTTTTTTGTGCCATTTTTCTTTCAAAATTTCTCCTGAAAACGTGGGACTAATGCATGCCATGGGTTGCTAAACAAACCCGCTAAAAATACACTTGCGTCCACTTGTGTGACTCGTTGTAATGGCTCCCTCATGGTTTGTTTATTTCAGCTCCTCAGCCGTGAATGGGTGTCAGAGCCACAGCATAAACAGACAGAGCCCCTGACAGGAAAAGGCCTGAACAAACTGTGGCCTTCCCCGTGCTTTAAAATCCATGTCACCGTGGACACGCTATACCTCACAAAATGAACCACACAGTCCTGGTGAAACAGGGTTAGAATGACATATCCAAAAGCGTTTAGCTGTTTAGAACTGAATGGAAAGTACCGTAGTAACAGAGCCAAATAATGGACACAAAACGGATCTAATATCCCATGTAGAGATTAAGTTAACCTAAGAAAAATTGGTAACAAGTCTTAAATAAGCAGCGTGCAGTCCAGCAGCCAGACTTATTGAGGCACTTACGACACAAACTGTTTTTCAGGTTTGCAGACAAACAGCTCAGAAGATCAATAATCTGTTCAGACACTTTCAAAAAGACACAGCTGCACATTATGAATAGTTACCAAACATGCAAAGCAGATGCAACATCCTCTTTCTGAGATATCCCCCCTGCAGCGTTTAACCATTAAAGTAAGTTTTAAAGTACTAATGCCTTATCATGTTCATCAAAATGTCTGAAGACATTCGTGAAAATGGAAGTTGTTGCCACAGTGTGCCAATCACACTCCAGATGTTTGAGCCAGCAGCAGTCAGTTGGATTTCTGGTGTCTGACTGGGGGAAGGGGGCTCCTTGATTGCTTTCACATGTGTGCAGGCATGATGTTTATCTGTTTGGTAGTTGCTTTTCTTTTTTTCTTGGATTTTAGCATCCAGATTTACAACTTGCCCAGCTTATTCTGTGTTTTTTCCTATCTTTTTTAAAGTCGAACCATAACTTTTGTTGGCTGTGCCGTTTTTACTCTGAGGTTGTGTTCTTTTCTTCATAGCACTGAGTCAGTTTTGGTTGTTGAACACTCAGATAAAGTCAAAAAGTCAAGTCAAAGTCAACTTTATTGTCAGAACTGCAATATGTACAGGACATACACAGGATTGAAATTGCGTTTCTCTCAGTCCCTCTGTGCAACAGTAACCATTTAAACACTAAAACACTGAAACAGTTAATAAACATAAGCATAAAATAGTAAAAGTGTAACACTGTCCTGAGTTTTTGCATAGTAGTATAAAAGTATGAAAATTTACACCAACACTACAACACTAAACATTTAATGAACATAAGCATAAAATGAAATAATAAAAGTGTAATACTGTCCTGAGTTTTTGCATAGTAGTATATGGCGGACATGTTGAATAAAAGGCTCGCAGTGAACCAGACCGAATCTTCTACCATCATCTACCTTCTACCATTTTTGCATAGTAGTATAAAAAATATAAAAAGTATATCTATAAAATAAACTGAAGGTTCTAGCATTGACATTTGCAAAGAGTGGCAAAGCAGCATATGAGTTAATGTACACAGTATATGTATGAGGTAGTTGATGTTGGTATAGAGGCAAAGTGGCATATGCAGTAAGGCACATAAGGCACATTGGGCATCCTTAGGCTAGTCAGAGAATACTGTATATGTATCAGCAGTAGTGTAGATATAGAAGTAGTGTAAATGTAAACAGTAGTAATATATGTAAACAGTAATAAATGTAAACAGTGTATGTAATGTAATGTAAATGTAAACATAAACAGACATTGCTTTGGACTCGGGTGGTTGATTGGATCAAAAATGATCATATCCACTTTACAATAAGAGTTCCTTTATGAATGATTCATAAATAAGTTACTAATGAGTTTGTAAATACTTAAAAAGGATATAAAACAGGGTGCTGCATACTCACTGTTTGGCAGGAAGTGCTGTACTTTTTTAAGTTGTCATTTGATCTACCTGCTCATCTTACTTAGTTCTACCTAAATAACTTAATACACCAAAAACAAGCTTTGTATTAAGAAATGTTTGTAGTTCTTACATGTAACTTACTGACAAATGCTTGATATTTAAATTTGAAATGATGAATTAAAGTCCTAGCGTCCTTTATTGTCCACCATCTTTAATGCCAGAGTTTTAGACTTGTGTCCATCTTGTGCAGAGATATGACAAAGTTTTAGCCATCTTGGTCAAACTTTGAAAATAAGACCTTGTGCTATCCATCCATCCATCCATCCATCCATCCATCCATCCATCCATCCATCCATCCATCCATCCAGCCATCCAGCCATAGAGTTACCACTTATCCCAACATGCATATTTTTGGTCTGTGGGAAGAAGCTGGTACACCCAAAGAAAACTTTTACATGCATAAAGAGAACATTCACTCTCCCCCAGAAAGACTCCAGACCAGGAGGTGATCCTGTGACCTTCTAGCTGAGAGGTGACAACTAACCACCACTGTGCTGACTTGTTAAAGGTATTGTGACATGATGTTTGAAATTTGCATATTTGTCACAACATATATATCTTATATCATTCAGCTCTGTTCGTTTTTGCAAAATAAATTATAAATATATTAAAATTTCATTCCAAGTTATGGTAGTTTTTTCTCTGGGACACGCCCCTAAAAATCCGCGCATTTCCGCAAAACGTCATCGTGACGTACATGTGGGCACTGGGCATAAGGCAGAGCCTTGCCCGTTTGTTTGGTGTGTTAACTGCTTTCCATACAGATTCATTTCCTGAAAGATCGCCTCTTTTTTTTGTGTAACTTGAAAAATGCTGTCACGTTGTAGCACATTTGGGTGTTCTAATATCAGCAGTGAACAAGTGAGCCTTCACAAATTTCCAAAAGATGAGAAACTTCGACAAGAATGGACAAGTACAGAGAACGAGGGACCGATGGTGTATGTCTGCAGCGACCATTTTACTGCCATATTGTTTTCAGGAAAGACCTGGTATAAAATAATCTTTAGGATTACAAGATGTAGAAGACTTTTAAAACCGGATGCTATTTCTACTATTTTTAAAAGAAAATCTACAGAAGAAAGTGCCACAGGAGCTACCACGTCAAAACAACGCAGGGAAGCTACCGTCGGAAAAGAGTAAGTCTTTGTGTGAACATAATCGGAGGTGTGTACTGTTTTAGATGATAAACTATATATTTAACGTGAGCTCATGTTGTTTTACTTTATATATTGTGAGTGTATAAAGCCAATTATCACGGAGGATTCTTCATGTGCGATGCTAAAAAAAATTTAGCCGACATAAAATCAGGACCAATACACGTTGCTTGTTTTGTATTTTTAAATTATGTCTGCGCTATCAAGTAACATCAGTAAGTTTTTTTTATTCAGGGAGGGTTTATTAATGAGAGTTTTGGATGATTTACTGTCTTAAAATGATAGATCTCAGACGAGATCGGGACTTTGTTAGCGTTAGCCCAAGAACAAAGAAGCCACATCACGAAGCTAACCCCACGTAGCTACTGTGTAAAAAAATAAACCGTGTCTAAATCACTTTTCAATTGATCAAGTGTCCAATAACTGTATTTGATGAATAATAACCCTTCGATTGCTTTAATACATTCATGTACTAACAATAGGTTGTGTTTGTTCGCTGCTAACGCACTACCTGAGATAGCTGCTAACACACTAGCCAAGATACAGGCCACGTTGCTATTTATGTATTTTTAAATTATGTCTGCGCTATCAAGTAACATCAGTAAGTTTTTTTATTCAGCGAGGGTTTATTAATGAGAGTTTTGGATGATTTACTGTCTTAAAATGATAGATCTCAGACGCGATCGGGACTCTGTTAGTGTTAGCCCAAGAACAAAGAAGCCACATCACGAAGCTAACCCCACGTAGCTACTGTGTAAAAAATAAACCGTGTCTAAATCACTTTTCAATTGATCGAGTGTCCAATAACTGTATAGGATGAATAATAACCCTTCGATTGCTTTAATACATTCATGTACTAACAATAGGTTGTGTTTGTTCGACATGCTCCGCCATTATTATTTACATGCGCGTTGAGCAGCGGCTACCCACGGGTACGTCACGATGACGTTTTGCGGAAATGCGCAGATTTTTAGGGGCGTGTCCCAGAGAAAAAACTACCATAATTTGGAATGAAATTTTAAAATATTTATAATTTCTTTTGCAAAAACGAACAGAGCTGAATGATATAAGATATACTGTATATGTTCTGACAAATATGCAAATTTCCAACATCATGTCACAATACCTTTAAGTTTAATCCAATGCGATATTGCAAGATGTTTTACTTAATGTGTTGTGAATAACACTCAGCTACGTCTAATTCTAGCTCAACATCTGGTAAACTAACTTAGTTATATCCATTTTAACATTTGCCATACCTACCTGTTGTGTACATACGTCCAATGATTTATGTCCTAAAGTTGACTTAAGTTCCACCCAGTCTTTTATGAGATATTTTACCAACAAGCAGTCAAATGTGAATCATTTGTTGATAATCATTCAATTACCGTTATTACTTTCTGCAAGTTTCAATAAAAATGATCCAGTGGTTGGAGTATTTTAAGATAGACACAACAACATATCCACACACCCATAGGCAAGATATGTCTGGCTTTGTCTTTAGGCGACAAAAAACAAGTAAACAATGGCTGTCTATTGTGCAAGAAACAAGTTAGTGTTCTTCAACCCGATCAATGGTTTACTTGGTGTTGTTTAATTAATAACTGCACCAGCATTATTTAGTATGTTATAAGAATACCCGTATTGTAAAGTGGCACAGATGATTTAGATAATTTTCTGTATGTACTTGGTTGCACAAACAAGAAAATAATTTGTAACAACATAAACATCATTTTGTTTTCTTTATTAGCTGCAAGGGTGGCCACAGGGAGCAAACTTTACCCAAAAGATTTGGCAGTTGTTTTATGCCAGTTGTCCATCCTGATGCAACCTGGGCTCAAACTCACAGCTTCAGGATAAAAAGAGATTAAAAAAATAAAAATTAAATAAAAAGATGGATGGAGACTACTTGGCTTGTTTAAATACATTTGACAGCTAAGTTCATGCTCACATAATTAGAATGTGGTTCAACCTTTTAATGTCCTTACGCTTTTCAGGATTCTGAGATGTTTTTAGTGCATTTGATCCCGTAGTGAATAATCTTGAAGTTAAACAGCTTGTACATAATGCATGATTTCTTTTAGTGTGAGCCAAGTTAAAGGAGTGGTGTCTGAAGCGTTCTTCATCACCACGCTCCGCTCAGCGTACCTAAAACTGGAATGTTTGATTAATTTATTTTCAGGGCTGATAAGGTAAACTGAAAGATTTCAATGCATGTGTAAACGTAGCCAACAGCGTTGATGCAGCCTAGTCAAGCTCTTACCTGTAGGGGTTGAAGCTGGGGGCAGGTGTGGGGAGTCAGACACACCCTAATACCCCAACATCCTGACCCTAACAAACCTGTAACAACTCGCTCTCAGTCCTGGCAACGGGTTCCCTCGACTCTCTTTCTAGCCCGACACCTCTGCCAGCGTCGCTCTCTGGGCCATGGGTGGGCTCTGGATTTGAGAACTTTAGTCTGCCTTTGTGAGCTAATGTCGTGCTTCAAACCAGGAACAAAAGCCGTCAGTGCAAATTAAAGACCGATTATCTTTTGTGCGTGCTTGGGCAAGTTGGTCATGTTGGCTTGAGTGATGACTGGGAGAAATGAGAGGGTGCAGAAGAAAAACGAGTTTGATTAATGCGTGTGAATGACACGTGTAAAATTAAGTTTAGTGATGGATGCGTTTTGATTTTTTCTGTAACTTTTTGTCACAACACTGAAATTTAGTTGGATTAGTTGGACCAAATGACAGGAATTATGTCACAAATGAGGACTGACCCACTTTATAAGGACATAGTGATCTGGTCCACTGCTTATAAATACTGTATGTTTAAAATGAGTCACCTGGCAGTAACAATCTAATAAATTATTGATCTTAACAAAAAAAAAGTTAATATTTATGTTTTTACGATCTGTTTAGCTGTGTGGGGTCTAAGCTGTTACACATTTATTACCTGCAGCCGCTGACCCCATGGATGACTGCCCCTTTCCTCATGCTACGGAATGGCCAAGGCTGTGATTCTGTGAACCCTAATAAAAGAAAGATAAAAATTATATTGTATTACGCAAGCATAGTTTGGGGATGGGGGTATTTTCATTTAAAAAAAAAGATTATCACATAAAAACTGGTAAATGTATGATTAGACCAAAACTGGAACATGTTCAATAATCAGATGTATGGAAACACCGGGGTTTGTTTATTGATGCCACTGGAAGAGAAAATACCATAATTACCAGACTATAAGCTGCTACTTTTTTCAAACACTTTCAACCCCACAATTTATACAATACAGCAGCTAATTTATGGATTTTTTTGATGGGCTATAACGAGCTTCCTGCCATCAAAACATTTAGCTTCGTCACACCCAGGCACTCACAGAGCTGCCCAATACATGTCTCTCTTGGAGGGGTGGGTCATTGAGACTACTTGTACTGTATAAATAAAGGTAAAAAATAAAATTTGACCAATGAAATTACCCAACAGGTCACAGTGGACCTGTGAAACTTCGACTTATCATAAATTCTTCATCTCATTTATTTTGCACTTGATGAACACACCCTCCTCATGGAAAACACAAAAAAAATGCAGATGATGCAGCTTTTCATGGTAAAGGTCATCAATGTGGCTGTCGAATAAAGAAATAAAGCTGCTGCACGTAGCTAGGCGTTTCCTAGTAGGCTACTTTAGTTATTTATTTTAACCAGTCTCGTTACAAGCACAGTTCAGAAAAAAACTTTTACTACGGTATACGTATTTGCGCATGTTACAGTACATATTTATTTAAAAGTTTTAATTTTTTTTCGTAAATATCCTGTTACAACGTGGACACCTGCGGCTTATAAACAAGCACGGCTTATATATGTACAAAACTAATTAAAAAATATATTTTTTAGTGGGTGTGGCTTATATTCGGGTGCGCTCAATAGTCAGTGTGTCGTATTAATGGAGAAAGCACAAAGGAGTTTAAATGTGAGGTTTTATAGACTGGGGAGGGCACAGTGGTGCAGTTTGTAGAGCTGTTGGCTCTCAACGAGAAGGTTGCAGGACTGAATCCTTGCGTGGGTCCTTTATGGGTGAATTATGTCTGTTCTTTCCATGCCTTCAGAGGTTTACTTGGGCTACTCCTCACACAGACCACAAACATGCATTCTAGGTTCACTGGTAACTGAATTGTACCAAGGTGTTGCATCAACAGCAGAATGTGTTGCATGGTCTTCAACATGTCCAACTGGACGTTTGCTGAAAGCTTCCTGTGCACTGAATCAAAATGACTCAAAGGGACATTCAGTACTTTTATTTGAATGTAAAAGGCTGATGAAACTGATAGACTGTCTTCTACCAAGTCTAATTCACTTTTATCTGTCAGAATTTTGGTTAAAACATAAACTGAAATTGAAGCTATCTTTTGTACAGTTTGTCAGTTGAGTGCAGACAGTTGATGCACATTTTATTTACTAAGATAAGTGACACAATTCTGAACTTTTTTTTATCTTTAAATTCCCGTGAATAAAATCACACACACACAAAACATAATCTAATATGTTTCTTCAAGTAAATAATGTCTAATTTTATGTGACTCTGTGTATTTAAGTGAAATCATTAGTCTGAATGCATAAAAATGTAAACCTCTAAAATACTGAAAAAAAAAGCTCAAAACCTTATCTTGGAATTTTATTATGCACACCTAAATTTGACTTGGGATCAGTCTGAGAAGGTATTCACAGATAAAACTGCACAAAATGTCTCAAACATCTTCAATAAAAAGAGACTCTTGACATGTTTATGATTGTAATAATATTTTTTAAATTCTGATTTGTTTAATTGCATTAGCAACATAATTAGCATCATTTGAAATGTTCATTTAAAAGGAATCCTTAAAATCCAATATCGTGCATCTCTAAAAAGGATACTACCGGTAAATATTTGGACTTTTAGGTAAAATACCCATGTGCAGCACAATCATGAACAGATCTAACATTTTTTACCAAGTTAGGAATTCATCGGCTCCAATCTTTATGTTATTGTTTTGCCTAACGGAGTGGAATAAAACATTTTATTTCAAATCTCAGAAAGAACTCAAATGCTGATAATATTAAATTGCCAACCTAGTTCTTTAAAGTTTAGACCAGGACTATGGCGTTCCGGGGGCCAAATCAGGCCCACTGGTGAGCTCAGTTTGGCCCACCAGTGGGTTCATTTTTAAATAAAACTAGATTTAAACTGTAAAACGAAGTTAATTAATGACAATAACTGCTGCATTTATTACCCCTGAGCTCTTGGCTTTCAGTAACTGTGGCCCCCTGAGCAATTTAGTTGAAAATCCCTGGTTTAGACTATTGATCATTGATGTTCACCTAATTATGTCATCGTGTCACATGTAAATGTCTCTTGTTGGTGGTTTGACAATTTAAAAACTTTATCCTGCCCTCTTTGCATTGCCAAATCGGACACTCACAGTTTCCTAAATACTGGGCATTCTGTTCATTTTTTTTTTTTTACTAGTTGACGGTTTGTCATTGGAATCCCACAGGTTATAGACTAAATCAGACTTTTGTTCCAACGATCCTTGAGGATCTGCCCCTGACTTCATTCCCATTGAATAACAACACAAGCAGTTTCCCACAGAGTTGACATCTGCACTTGGCCCATTTCATTCCACTCTGAGGTTTAGTTTCAGCCATGGCTACACTGCATCTCATTTATTTCCCTCACCACACCCCTTCAAAGTGATGAACTGTACTTTTGAACCATCTCGAACATAACAGACGGATAGTCTTGACTGTGGATAACTTAATTACAGCAAACAGCTGGGGTCACTTGAATTGGGTTTTAGTGGGTTTTAGTTGGATAAATGTTTCAATCCCTAAATGCCAATAAGTTTAGATCCACAAATATTCAAGAATATAGAACAGTTTACCACATTACAAGCATCTCCCTGAGTATTAAGTGGGTTTCTGCTACGGAAGTAGCTCTGTACATCTGAATTCTTGAGGTGACCTGTGTTGTCTGGAAAAGCCTTTAGTGCCTCTGAGTTGTAGACTTGGACCTTGTTTTAGTGCCTAAGGCTCAGTTGGACTGGAGTTTTGCATCCTTTTTGTTCTTGAGCAGTTTTATGATGGGAATGAGTTGTTCTTGGGAAAATGTATTACCAGTACCGGTACTATAAAGGGTAATGCTTGATCTTTGATTAGTATTTAACACGGCCAAACTTCTGTACAGGTACATCTGGAATAATGTGAGGACTCAAGGTTTTCCAGCAGAATATTGCACACAAATGTGCCTGTGGGTTGTGTGTGTGAGGTGGCAGATGTAGAAGTTCATGTCTATGAGGTCATGGGGGCACCCTGCCACTAGGATTTACAACAACTGGTTTCAACTGGAACTCATCTGTTATTTCTACCTTTGTCATCAGTGCTGCAACTGACTGTCTGTGGTAACCAGATTGTCAGGTCCAATCTCTGATTCCAGTTGCTCTTTTCACAGCACAGATAAGTAGCAATCATCTGTCATGTTCTAAAAGGTCCTTGCTTAGTTTCAACCAGTACTGTACTTGTGACACATTTCGTTGGCCGTTGCTATGTAAACAAGACATTCTCTATACAGTCTCAAGCTGAAGTCACTCTAAAGATACCTGTGGAAAGCCTGGATGACTAAAGCTGAGGACTTTGACCATTAAATATTGACTCAAGTAAAGTCACCTGACAAAACAGGGAATGTTGTAATACCATTAAACGGTCGTATCCTTCTGCATATCTGCTTTGATTTCTTTTAAGCAGTAACCATTCACAATGGAGGAGGGATATGAGCTGGACCTCACGTACATCACAGAACGGATCATTGCCGTCTCCTTCCCCCGGGGTTGCTCCGAGGAGATCTACTCGCACAACCTGAAGGATGTCACGCGGATGCTCAAGTCCAAGCATGCAGATAATTACCTGGTCAGTGCTTTTGCACTCTTGCCTTACAATGTGCTGAAGTCAGCCACCAAAGTGCGCACGTTATCAGTGCGAACTGTGATGGGCTTCATTTGGATATTGAATGAAAGGATCGATTTCAGATTGTGTGTTTTAACTCATGCTAAGCAGTAAACAGCAGAGAGGCCATGAGAAGTCATGCACTGTGTTATGTTCTGGTTTTTTAGATCATTAACCTGTCAGAGAAAAGGCATGACCTCTCTAAAATGAACCCGAAGGTAAGTTTTTTGTTTTGTTTTGGGAACTTTTTTGTCAACAGTATAATACATTTATGAAAGAGCACTAAAGGTTTGTGCATACAATTCATCAAAATACTGTATTTCATCTTGAATCTAATCTACACATATTTCTATTGTTGCCTATTGAGATAAATGATAGACAGATAGTTTGTATGTTGATGATAAACAATGTTTTGTAGACTCTGGACACAGGTTGGCCAGATCTGCACGCTCCTCCTCTGGACAAGATCTGCACCATCTGTAAGGCCATGGAGAGCTGGCTCAATGCTGACCCTCTACACGTGGTCGTCATCCACTGCAGGGTGAGCATCCTTGACCTACCGGTACTCTGGTTTTCACTTTCTGCTTTTGATACAGTTATATCATCCTGATATATCCCAGTTTTACATTTGTAAGTTGACTAAAGTTGTTTGACATTTTATTTGTAACTGTATATGTTTCTGACAACATAAGTATAAAACAATATTCAGGCTAAAATACATAAAAAATCTTGATGTTTCTTCAGATTTCTTTTACAGTGATTGTGATGATACGATATTTTTGTCAAATTCATTTGAAAAATAATTTTGCATCACACCTATTAAATTTGTAATGTTGCAAAGGAGACAACAAATACTGGAAACAAATAAATATAAAAATACTGTAATGAATACTGGATTCAACTATAGACACAAGTGAACAAAAAACAGGACACAAAGACAACATTATGTTCTGCCACTGTTCATTTATGGTGGAATAAAGCTCATTATTTGTTAGAATATGTGATTATGGCATTTTATATTTGCTTCTCAACACATTGCTGATGGTTACAGTAATCTTATTTTTTCCCAGTATTAGAAATTGAGGCACAAAGATCATCATCTCATCAACTAAGCAGAATTTTAGACCTTCTGGGCTTCAGAGGCTCAAACAAACACCTGGACCATTTAATAATGCACATTTAATCTGTATTTAAAGAGATATAAAAACAGTTTGAGGTTATGTTGTTTACGTGGGTAGCACAAAATTCTGCCTTTCTTTAGTCACGTCCAAGGACATATTTCCAGCAGAACATCTGGTGCATCATTCAGTCCTGTCACATGGGATGCCTTGTTGGATTCTCTTATTGTGTACAACAGCAGGAAACTTTGTGAGTTCAAAGATGGACGGAAAACAAACTCTTAACTGTTCTTTCTGCTCATCCCAAGAGTTTTATAAAACTCGATCCACTCAGTTTTGTGTCAGTGAAGCTCAGAAATAGTAGACTCTTGCACCATAAATATAAAGAAAATGTATTTTCCAAATCTTTTTCAGTTTTTCAAACAGTCAGTCAAACTGAAAATTGGCTTCTGGTTAGCGAAAAACTATTAAAACACCCAAAAAGCAGTGTATGGAAACTTGGAGACCATTTGTGGCATATTAATTATTTTTTTCTTTATTTTTTCAGGGTGGCAAGGGAAGAATTGGTGTTGTCATTTCATCTTTTGTGCATTTCACTGATGTGTCAGCCAGGTAATCACAAACATGTGTCGCAATCTTCAGGTTTTGTTCTTATTCAAATGTTTTATAGTCCTCTGCCATACAAGGTAAAGCAGTTGTATGTTTGTGTGTGAGTGCGTGTCATCTTTCAGTCTTTTAGCAAAATATCTCATGAACCACTGGACATATTTTATTGAAACTTCCTGAAAGTAATCATTAGAATCACATCTACAACTGTTTACCTTTAAGATTTAATCTGAGTTTAGATGGCTGCCACAGTTAACATGGGCGTAGCCAGAATTTTATGAGGGCCGGTTCGTTTAAAATAAATGTGGACCTTGAAAGATTAACACGCCTCAGTAGTTCACTGGAAGCACGTCGGGTTGCCGTTCCAAACCTTATCTAGACTCGGGTTCGATTCCCACTTGGTTGAAATTATTTTACGTTTTGTCTTTTATTGGATAAAAAAAAAGGAGTTTGTTTTAACCACAGGCATATTAACTCCTTTTTTCAAAAATCCAATAAAAGACAAACGTAAAATAAGTTGTTTAAATCGAGTGTTTGAAAAAAAAATGTTGTTTGAGAAGGGGCAGATATAATAAGATTATTTTCTTCTTCTGCTTCCTTTCATTTCATGTATTGTTTTATTTCTTGATGTTTTGTAAATAGTTTTCTTGTGTTTTTTTAATCTGGAATGAATAAATACTAATAATAAAAATAAAAAAAAGTTCAACCAAGTGGGAATCGAACCCAAGTCTGGATAAGGTTTGGAGTGGCAACCGGACACGTTTCCATTGAACCACCGAGGCGTGTTGCTTTATCCTGGTCAATTTTTCCCTTAAACGAACCGCCCCTCATGAAATCCCTAGATGGGACTTCATAGGCAAAGTGGGCGGTTCGTTCGAACCCCCACTCGCTACGCGTGTGCAGTTAATCATCCTTGACAAACCCAAAAACTGTTTTAACTTGATCATTTCTGCAGATATTGAATTGAAATTTGTTGTGGTAGTAGGTGAGAGTTGTTTTCAACACATACTCTGAGCACTAACAGATCTCACAAGTTATTTGTTTGAACAATGGGAGGCAAGGCTTTGGGCAAAGGCATTCCTTCAAGAACTACTACTCGAGTCAAGATTCATCATGATGATGGAGCACCTGCGCTCTCTTCTCAGTGAACAACATCAACAGCAAGCCACAACGGTTCATAATGGCTCGTTTTGTAGAGCACACTTGATCCATTTTGCCTCATGCATTCTGTGGGGAAAGGTGATTCATGAAAGTGAGTCAAACAAAAATGTTGTCGCGCTCAGATTCAAAGCAGGACCACATGGTTCAGGCTTTGAATCACCGTGTATTGAATTGCATGAATCAACTTGGAAGCATGTTACCGCCGTGTCCTCCGGCCGCAGTGTCAAACTGTTGTTCCATTTCATCCAAAAAGTGCTGACGCTTCAGGGCGCTGTGAATTCAAGGGAGGTGGCAAACTGAGATTTACACATTCTGGTGTTTTGCCAGACCGCCACACATCAGGAGGACCAGCTCAGTGGGGTGAATGTGAAAGGCAAGGGGGATATGAGGAGTACAAGATGAGAAAACAATAAGGTAGATTTGTAACGGAGTAGCTTTAGGGGGGAGCGGAAGAGACCGGGCAGATGAGAGGCTGTTGGTTTTAGTTCTGTCTGAATGGCCAAGCTGTGCACACACTCCAGCCTCTCTCTGTCCCCTCGGTGTTTACACAAGGCTGGCGTTCTCTTCCTCACTGTTGGAATCCTCTGTCTCTTTCTGGTTACCGTACTTTCCTTTTTGTCACAACGCATATATATGTATATATATA
>JBBPBX010026288.1:0-32672 GCA_038048925.1 Garcialebias charrua | reverse complement strand
GTTCCCTGTATATATATATATATATATATATATATATATATATATATATATATATATATATATACATATATATATATATATATATATATATATATATATATATATATATATATATATATATATATATATATCATATATATGATATCTATGCCCCCGACCCCCGCCCACACAGTGACGTGTGCTCCAAAGCTCTATAGCGGTCAATGCGGGATCTAGTTTTTTTTAATGACATCTATGGTATAAAAAGCGAGGCAGGAAATTCCCGGCAGTCACAGTCGGAGAGCAGAAGATCATCGAAGTCACGCAGCCCTGTGGTAAGATCGTTTAACCTTCTAAACATAAAAGTAAGCTAAAAAAAAATCTGGTCTAAGAATAACGTAATGCTTATTTTGAGACGATAGAAATCATACTGACTGAGTATGTAATTTTATTTTGAAACGCTTTCATGTTATTGCGGTAAGTTTTCCGACGGGTAGTTTCACTGATTTAAAATCAGATGACCATAAAAACGGACTTTATTAAAACTCCGGGTGGTGAGACAGACTGTTAAAGCCGAACGTCAAAAGCAGGATGGACTGTGTGACGTCACTGGAGGCGACGTGTACTTGTAGCTCCGGAAGTGGCCACAGGCGGATCCAGATGAGAATTTTTTTGGTGGCCATTTTGAAAAGACCTACCCGCCCCCCTCCTGGCAAAAACCATTGCAGATATGTTCTTGTTTTTGATTTTGTACATCTACTTTGTGGTGTTTTGCTAGTTTTGATACTTTGCATTTCACTTTCTATTTCTCTCTTATGTTTTTTTCTTCTTCTGTTGTTTGTTGTTTAAGGAAATTCTACCATTGCTTTTCATCATTCTTTAGTTTGTAGCAGGTCGCTTTTGTAAATGAGCCCACGAGGCTCAATGAGATTTACCTGACTAAATAAAGGTTGAATGAATGAATAACCACATTTTACAAAATAGGGAGTTTTACAAAGTAATGAAAGAGAAAAAAAGCAAGTCTATAATAAACTTAAAACAATAAGTTTATAGATATCTTGTGAGATGATTCTAGCACTTTTTCAGTTTTTAAATCCTCTTAATGAAGAATAGTATGACTTAAATTTTTTCATAAAACAAGGGAAGGAGGCCTTATCCCCACTCACTACAGTGAATGTGATACTTCGCTATAAGTTTGACTATATTTATTGCATCAAAGAAAGCTGAGCTTAAGTTATCCACATAAAATAAAATGGCATCAGCATCAAAAGAAGGAAAGTTAATTTTGACATTAATCCAGTTTCTGGTGTCTGTCCAAAAACTTTGTGAGTTTTGACAGGAAAAAACAAATACTCGAGGGATTCATATTCTGTTTTGCAAAAGGCACACAAATCAACCTCAAATTTAAATATTTCAAGAAACGTGGCTACAGGATACAGTCCCTTGTTTATCGCGGATGTTATTTTCCAGACACCCCAGCAATAAGTGACAAACCGCGAAGAAGGAATACCCTGATGCATGCTCAATAATCCAGATAGAAGAATCTAAAAAAGCTAAGTCTGGTCCTCTGGACATTCAAAAAACAAAACAAAGCAAAAAAAAAATTTGTAGAAATGTTTCGTCTTTCGTCCGAAAGACTTCCTCAGTCTGAGGTGCTGTGTTCAGCTCAGTCTTATAAATAGCACCCTCTCACAGTGTTACACAACCAGTTGGCTGATGACAGCCGAAACCAGCTGCTCACATGATCAAGAAGGACCATCAGCCTAACGATGGATCGTTAACACCCTGATTATTGTTTGCTATTCACAGAGGGCTGAGTGATACTAGCAATAACAGCATTGTAAGAGGGGGACAGTTGAACCCAGAGGCCTCCCTCCACCCCTGAAGGGTGGAGACCCCGCAAAGAAGGAACATATATTTATTTTAGTAATTACCAGTGTACGTATATATATTTTAAGGCTTTATAAACCCTTCCCACACTCGCAATGTTCTAAACTCTTAAACCTACACAATTTTCACAACATACATATAGATGCTGGTCATAAAATTAGAATATCATGAAAAAGTTGATTTATTTCAGTAATTCCATTCAAAAAGTGAAACTTGTACCATACCATACCATTTTATTTATAAAGCACTTTAAACAGGAACAAGTCCACACAAAGTGCTGGACAAACAAACACGCAACAGGCAACACAGACAATGAAGTACAACACGAAAAACATAAAAACATTGCAGATCATAAATCAAACGATCCAATACAAATCAGCTGGCATTGAAAGCAATGGAGTAGTAGTGAGTTTTTAACCGGGATTTGAAAACCGAGAGGGAGGGGGCCTGTTTGATGAGCAGCGGTAACTCGTTCCAGAGTCTTGGGCCTGCTACAGAGAACGCCCTGTCACCCCTGCGCTTAAGGCGAGTTTCTGGAACTATTAAGAGTACCTGATCCTCTGACCTCAAAGCACGTGGAGGGACATATGGGTGTATCAGATCCGAGTATACAGTATTATATTCATTCCTTACACACAACGTGATATATTTCAAATGTTTATTTTTAATGTTGATGATTATAACTGACAACTAATGAAAACCTCAAATTCAATAATTCAGAAAAATTGAATATTAAGACCAGTTAAAGAAGGAATTTTAGAAATGTTGGCCAACTGAAAAGTATGAATATGAAAAGTATGAACATGAAAAGTATGATCATGTACAGCATCAATATTTAGTTGTTGCTCCTTTTGTCTGGATTACTGCATCAATGCGGCGTGGCATGGAGTCGATCAGTCTGTGGTACTGCTCAGGTGTTATGAGAGCCCAGGTTGCCCCTCCCTGGGCTGCCACCTTACCGCGGTGGAGGGGTTTGAGTGTCCCAATGATCCTAGGAGCTATGCTGTCAGGGGCTTCATGCCCCTAGTAGGGTCACCCAAGGCAGACAGGTCCTAGGTGAGGGACCAGACAAAGTGCAGCCCGAAGACCCCTTATGATGAGTAAAATAAATGGACAAAATGTTCCCTCGCCCGGACGCGGGTCACCGGGGCCCCACTCTGGAGCCAGGCCCGGAGGTGGGGCACGTTGGCGAGCGCCTGGTGGCCGGGCTTTCACCCATGGAGCTCGGCCGGGCACAGCCCGAAGAGGAGACGTGGGTCCCCCTTCCCATGGGCTCACCACCTATGGGAGGGGCCAAAGGGGTCGGGTGCAATGTGGGATGGGTGGTGGCCGAGGGCGGGGACCCTGGCGGTCTGATCCTCGGCTACAGAAGCTGGCCATTGGGACATGGAATGTCACCTCTCTGGTGGGGAAGGAGCCTGAGCTAGTGTGTGAGGTTGAGAGGTTCCGGCTAGAAATAGTCGGACTCACCTCAACGCATGGCTCTGGCTCTGGAACCAGTTTCCTTGAGAGGGGTTGGACACTCTTCTACTCTGGAGTTGCCCCTGGTGAGAGGCGCCGAGCAGGAGTGGGCATACTTGTTGCCCCCCATCTTGGTGCCTGTACGTTGGGGTTCACCCCGGTGAACGAGAGGGTAGCCTCCCTTCGCCTACGTGTGGGGGGACGGGCTCTGACTGTTGTTTGTGCCTATGCGCCAAACGGCAGCGCAGATTACCCACCCTTTTTGGAGTCCTTGGAGGGGGTATTGGAGAGTGCGCCTCCTGGGGACTCCCTTGTTCTGCTGGGGGACTTCAACGCTCACGTGGGCAATGACAGTGAGACCTGGAGGGGTGTGGTTGGGAGGAACGGCCCCCCTGATCTGAACCCGAGTGGTGTTTTGTTGTTGGACTTCTGTGCTCGTCATGGATTGTCCATAACGAACACCATGTTCAGGCATAAGGGTGTACATATGTGCTCTTGGCACCAGGACACCCTAGGTCGCAGTTCGATGATCGACTTTGTTGTCGTCTCATCTGATCTGCGGCCGCATGTCCTGGACACTCGGGTGAAGAGAGGGGCGGAGCTGTCAACTGACCACTACCTGGTGGTGAGTTGGCTCCGATGGTGGGGGAGGATGCCGGTCAGACCTGGCAGACCCAAACGTATTGTGAGGGTCTGCTGGGAACGTCTGGCAGAGTCTCCCGTAAGACGGAGCTTTAACTCCCACCTCCGGGAGAGCTTTGAACACGTTCCGAGGGAGGCGGGGGACATTGAGCCCGAGTGGGCCATGTTCCGCGCCTCTATTGTCGAGGCAGCTTATCAGAGTTGTGGCCGCAAGGTTGTTGGTGCCTGTCGTGGTGGCAACCCTCGAACCCGGTGGTGGACACCGGCGGTGAGGGATGCTGTCAGGCTGAAGAAGGAGTCCTATTGGGCCTTTTTGGCCTGTGGGACCCCGGAAGCAGCAGATAGGTACCGACAGTCCAAGCGGCATGCGGCTCGGGTGGTTGCTGAGGCAAAAACTCGGGCGTGGGAGGAGTTCGGAGAGGCCATGGAGAATGACTTCCGTACGGCTTCGAGGCGATTCTGGTCCACCATCCGGCGTCTCAGGGGGGGAAAGCGGTACGCGACCAACACCATTTATGGTGGGGATGGCGTGCTGTTGACCTCAACTCGGGATGTTGTGAGTCGGTGGGCGGAGTACTTCGAAGACCTCCTCAATCCTACTGGCACGTCTTCCACTGAGGAAGCGGAGCCTGGGGACTTTGGGTCGGGCTCTCCAATCTCTGGAGCTGAGGTCACCGAGGTGGTTAAAAAGCTCCGCGGTGGCAGGGCTCCAGGGGTGGATGAGATTCGCCCTGAGTTCCTTAGGGCTCTGGATGTTGTGGGGTTGTGTTGGCTTACGCGACTCTGCAATATCGCGTGGACATCGGGGGCAGTTCCCTTGGATTGGCAGACTGGGGTGGTGGTTCCCCTATTCAAAAAGGGGGACCGTAGGGTGTGTTCCAACTATAGAGGGATCACACTCTTAAGCCTCCCTGGTAAGGTCTATTCAGGGGTTCTGGAGAGGAGGGTCCGTCGGATAGTCGAACCTCGGATTCAGGAGGAGCAGTGTGGTTTTCGTGCTGGTCGTGGAACACTGGACCAGCTCTACACCCTCAACAGGGTCCTGGAGGGCGCGTGGGAGTTTGCCCAACCAGTTTACATGTGCTTTGTGGACTTGGAAAAGGCATTCGACCGCGTCCCTCGGGGGGTTCTGTGGGGGGTACTCCGGGAGTATGGGGTACCAGGCCCATTGATATGGGCTGTTAGGTCCCTGTACGACCGGTGTCAGAGCTTGGTCCGCATTGCCGGCAGTAAGTCAGGCTCGTTTCCAGTGAGAGTTGGACTCCGCCAAGGTTGCCCTTTGTCACCGATTCTGTTCATAACTTTTATGGACAGAATTTCTAGGCGCAGCCAAGGTGTTGAGAGGATCCGTTTTGGTGGCCTTAGAATCGCTTCTCTGTTTTTTGCAGATGATGTGGTCCTATTGGCTTCATCAGATCGTGATCTACAGCTTTCGCTGGAGCGGTTTGCAGCCGAGTGTGATGCGGCCGGGATGAGGATCAGTTCCTCCAAATCCGAGGCCATGGTCTTGAGCCGGAAAAGGGTAGCATGCCCTCTCCGGGTCGGGGAGGAGGTCCTGCCCCAAGTGGAGGAGTTTAAGTATCTCGGGTCTTGTTCACGAATGAGGGAAAACTGGAGCGTGAGATCGATAGGCGGATAGGTGCAGCATCCGCAGTGAAGCGGGCGCTGTACCGGTCTGTCGTGGTGAAGAGAGAGCTGAGTCGAAAGGCAAAGCTCTCAATTTACCGATCGATCTACGTTCCCACCCTCATCTATGGTCATGAGCTTTGGGTTGTGACCGAAAGAACGAGATCTCGGATACAAGCGGCTGAAATGAGTTTTCTCCGCAGGGTGTCTGGACTCTCCCTTAGAGATAGGGTGAGAAGCTCAGTCATCCGGGAGGGACTCGGAGTAGAGCCGCTGCTTCTCCACATCGAGAGGAGCCAGTTGAGGTGGCTCGGGCATCTGGTTAGGATGCCTCCTGGACGCCTCCCTGGTGAGGTGTTCCGGGCATGTCCCACCGGGAGGAGACCCAGAGGAAGACCCAGGACACGCTGGAGGGACTATGTTTCTCGGCTGGCCTGGGAACGCCTTGGGATTCCCCCAGAGGAGCTGCTCCAAGTGGCTGGGGAGAGGGAAGTCTGGGCCTCCCTACTTAGGCTGCTACCCCCGCGACCCGACCCCGGATAAGCGGACGAAAATGGATGGATGGATGGATGGATGGTTGCTCTGATGTGGCCTTCAGCTCTTCTGAATTGTTGGGTCTGGTGTATCACATCTTCTTCTTCACAACACTCCATAGATTTTCTATGGGGTTAATTTCAGGTGAGTTTGCTGGTCATTTAAGAACAGGGACACCATGGTCCTTAAACCAGGTACTGGTAACTTTGGCACTGTGTGCAGGTGCCAAGTCCTGTTGGAAAATGAAATCTGCATCTCCATAAAGTTGGTCAGCAGCAGGAAACATGAAGTCTATAAACCTAACTTTTTGGTAGACGCTG
Source organism: Garcialebias charrua (assembly GCA_038048925.1). Taxonomy (NCBI): domain Eukaryota; kingdom Metazoa; phylum Chordata; class Actinopteri; order Cyprinodontiformes; family Rivulidae; genus Garcialebias; species Garcialebias charrua. Next base: position 26,220 of record JBBPBX010026288.1, on the reverse strand, counting down.
CATTTACCTTGGACCTTAGAAAACACAGTGGACCAACACCAGCAGATGACATGACACCCCAAACCATCACAGACTGTGGAAACTTGACACTGGACCTCAAGCAACATGGATTCTGTTCCTCTCCTCTCTTCCTCCAGACTCTGGGACCTTGATTTCCAAAGGAAATGCAAAATGTACTTTAATCAGAGAACATTACGTTGGGCATGCCACACCGCATTGCTGCAGTAATCCAGACAAAAGGAGCCCCAACTAAGTACCGAGTACTACATGCTCGTACTTTTCATGTTCATACTTTTCAGTTGGCCAACATTTCTAAAAAGCCTTTTATTTTTATTGGTCTTAATTAATTAATTAATTAATTAATTTTCTGAGTTACTGAATTTGGGGTTTTCATTAGTTATTATCATCAATATTTAAAGAAATAAACATTTGAAATATATCAGTCTGTGTGTAATGAATTAATTTAATATACAAGTTTCACTTTTTGAATAGAATTACTGGGTATGCACTTACAAATTCTAAATGCACCTGCCTTAAAATACAATTTGTAAAAAAAATATATAAAAAAATAATAATAAATAAATTTCAATAAACTAGTCAAGTTTTAGAGCTATGACAGCCTGAAATAAAAATATCATTTTAATGACGATCCATTGTTAGGCTGATGGTCCTCCTTGATCATGTGAGCAGCTGGTTTCAGGCTGTCATCAGCCAACTGGTTGTGTAACACTGTGGGAGGGTGCTATTTATAAGACTGAGCTGAACCCAGCACCTCAGACTGAGGAAGTCTTTCGGACGAAAGACGAAACGTTTCTACAATTTTTTGCTTTGTTTTGTTTTTTTGTTTTTTTGAATGTCCAGAGGACCAGACTTAGCTTTTTTAGATCATTTTAATGGTTTTTATTTTTTTATTTTAACGCTTAAGGGCCTTTAGTAAAAATAAAATTAAAAAAATAGACAAAATATTGATTTTATTGTTATTTTTGGAAGAAAAAAAGGGGTGGGAAGCATTTTTCCACATCAGTACACCCATGAGAGTTTTTCTTATTAAACACCAAAAAAAAAAAAAAGAATCCTGAAGAATCCGGTCCCTGAGCCCACCTGATCTGGTAGCTGAAAATAAGGCCTTTTTTTTTTTTTTTGCCTGTCATTTTAAAATTAATTATTGTTTGTTCAATTAGTTTTTTGCTTCTACTGACTCGGATATACTAACTAGCTCTAGCAGCCTGGTCCATCCACTATTGACGTCCTGCTTTGGGCCAAGCCAATGGAAGTAGGTCATTGTAAACCTGTTTACTGGTGAACCCCGCGAAATGAAAAGGAAGAAGCGGATTAAAATGCATTTTCAATGGATTTCAACATGGTTGGCTTTTCTACTAAAGAACACTAGAGGGCAGTTAAAAAAAAGATTTGAACCCAGATGTTTCCGTATGTTGTTTAAAAGATGCATTACCATTTTATCTCACTGTCTAGACATTAATCAAACTAAATCTTTCCTGTTTTAGTTCGTTTCCCAAATTATTTCTTAATGCTTGAACAATGAGAAATGTATTTTCTTATTACATTCCTCAAAGTCTCAAGTTTACATATACATGTATACGTCGTGGGGCTCTGAATCAGGCATTGAGGAGCTCTGGAGCAGAGGGATTGCAGAACTCTTGAACATGCGTCGCGGGGCAGGGGCGTCACAAGGCTCTGGGGCAGAGGCGTAGTGGGGCTCTGATTCTGAAGTATTGAGGATCTCTGGAGCTGAAGCGTCGCAGAACTCTAGAACAGAGACATTGCAGGGCTCTGGAGTGGAGGCCTCGTGGAGCTCTGGAGTGGAGGCCCCGTGGAGCTCTGGATTGGAGGCATCGCAGAACTCTAGAACGGAGGCGACTCAAGGTTCTGGAACATATTTATCGCAGGGCTTTGGGTTGGGGGCGTTGCGGTATCACGGGGCTCTGAATCTGATGCATTGAGTAGCTCTGGAGCGAAGCATCGCAGAACTCTAGAACAGAGGCTTCGCAGAGCTCTGGAGTGGAAGCCTCATGGAGCTCTGGAGCAAAGGCATCACAAAACTCTGGAACGGAGGGGTCGCGGGGCCCTGAATCTGAGGCATTAAGGAGCTCTGGAGCAAAGGCATCGTAGAACTCTGGAACATACAGGTATGCTTCGCGGGGCTCTTGAGTGGATCAATCCTGAGAGCTTTTGAGCAAATTCATCAGCGCTCTGGAACAGATGCATCGCAGAACTCTGGAATGGAGGCGACTCAAGGCTCTGGAACATATTTATCGCAGGGCTCTGGGTTGGGGGCGTTGCAGTATCACGGGGCTCTGAATCTGAAGCATTGCGGAGCTCTGGAGCGAAGCATCGCAGAACTCTAGAACAGAGGCTTCGCAGGGCTCTGGAGTGGAGGCCTCGTGGAGCTCTGGAGCAAAGGCATCACAAAACTCTGGAACGGAGGGGTCACGGGGCCCTGAATCAGTCATTGAGGAGCATTGGAGCAAAGGCATTGTAGAACTCTGGATCATACAGGTATGCTTCGCGGGCTCTTGAGTGGATAAATCCTGAGAGCTTTTGAGCAAATTCATCAGCCCTCTTATCACAGGGCTCTGGGTTGGGGGCGTTGCGGTATCACGGGGCTCTGAATCTGAAGCATTGAGGAGCTCTGGAGCAGATGCATCGCAGAACTCTGGAACGGAGGCGACTTGTGGAGCTCTGGAGCTTCATAATGTCAAAGGCAGATGCCAACCAATTTTGAAAATGTTCAGCCTCCTCCCACTGCAGCTCTCGATAGACAGCAGGATTCAGATGTGGCCAGTCCATGGCCAGAGACTAAACACTACAAACATAAAAAGAAACTTCTGAAGAAAGTTTAAAAAAATATGTACGTCTCTCATTATTCAGGTATTTAAAGAATAGAAATTATTTTGGGAGGTCAAGAGAGGTTTAGTCTGGTTTAATGTCCGAGCGAGAAAAAAATGGTTCTGTCTTTTTAAACCATTTATACAAACATCTGTTTCAACTGTCTGGTGTGTTAACGAGCATGCTTTACTGCATTAATTTGTTTTCTGCTCATTTTAAACACTTAGTTGGTAACAAGATTTATCGAAATTTAAACAACTTCATATACAGTAGTCCCTCGCTACTTTGTGGTTCGACTTATAGACTTGCTCTTTTGATGTTTTTCAAAGTAAGAGTGGTCATGACACACAATTGGCTGATTGATGCATGAACCACATGAGCGGCATGGATTGTTTATTTTAAATATTACAGTATTTAAATTTAAATGTCTGTTTACACATAAGGTGGGAGACTGGGAGTGAAACTTGAACTTGGACTTTTGTACCCCTACTCCAGTTTTTCACTTGTTGTGGGGGGCGTGGTCCCCTAAACCCCATGATAAACTAGGGACTACTGTATGCTGTGTCTAAGGTTTGGTTGGGTAAAGGTGGTCCAGTTGTTTGTTTCATCTGTCATAGATGAAACAATGTCCCCCTCTTACTCCCCAACGTGTCTAGATTCGTCCAGAGGAGCCATACAAAGTCATGCCGAATCTTCGCGTTTTTGGTCGGGCGCTCGTGGCCATCCTCCGCCACTTTGTGCTGATGTTTCCCGAAAATCTAGAAGAGCCACCATACCAACTGCTCGTCGTAAGTTTCGGCCCTCGGTTTCAACTGTTTTTAAACTACGATGAGACTCACGGACTAATGCTGAACATTGATGTTTGGGGTCAAAGGCTGGGTTCCATCTTCCTGTACAATGTGGTGATGCAGTGGTTCATGGAGATTCAGGAAGAACCACTAAACAGGCTGACTGGCTTTTGTTTTGGCCCCGGGTATCAGCTGTTCTTCAGCTATGAGCATCCCCACGGGCTAATGCTAAACCTTAACGTTAGGGGCCATAGAATCGCTGCCATCTTCCTCAGCAGGGTGCTGATGCAGATGTTCCGGCTCTGGTTAAACAATATCTTTAGCAATGAGGTCTAGAGCATTTATATATCCAGATGACCAGACTTAACTATGTTAGAAAAACTGCTACACGTTTGTAACTATAATTTTTAAAAAAGTATTTCCCCTACCGTTACTGTTTGGGGAGGTGTGAATGCGTAATCGAACTCTGATGTGGACCAAAAAAGCGAACTCTGGTCCGCCGAAATACCCAGGTCTTGGTACGGTTGAAGTGAACTCTGGTGCAGTTCGAATGCAGTGTGAATGCAAGCAGACCAAAGACCATGCCAAAAGCAGGAAGTGGACTACAGCGCAGGGCATTCAGGGTAAATACAACCAAACCAGACGTGCATTTCTCATACAGAGCCGTCTCAGCCGCCTGTGATAACCAACATTCTCCGTGGTCGTCTGCCTCATCTTCCGCTCATGATGAGTCCACTGTTGAAAAATGACAAAGCAGAAATCCAAAAACCACTGAAATTTGACGCCACACCGTTTTCGTTATTTCCAGAAGAAGAAGTGTCTTCTTCAGAGGTTTTTGTGTCGTTTCCTTCAGTGGTTGTTGGTGCAGCACCACCACAGGCGAGGTGGGGGACAGGTTGGCTCGACTGACACAGTACAGTGTGAATGTGAACCGCACCAGCTGAAAATGGAAACGAACGTTCCGAACGTTCCCAATCGAACCGAGTCTACCAGACTATCAGATGTGAAAACACCCGGATGACAAATGGAACGTTTCAACAAAAAGAAACCGTCCAGAGGACCTGACAACTTGGTTGGATGTTGTACCTGGATTATTGAGCATGAACTCTGATGTCTATAACACATACTGAACACCGCCAGCAACATCATCATGCTCTGCTCATATTCCTCACGCAAAAGGTACTGGAGCATCAGAGTCCGCTCCACAAGACAGCTGGCCAGCTGTATCCACTAGACTGTCAGGATGCTGGACTGTGTCCTCCACCTTCCACCTCTTCCACTGGACTGTGACAAAAAACAAAAAACATCCACCTGGACTGTGTTCACTACTGTGCCGGAATCGTTATTTTGTTGTATGAATGTTGTTTTTATTTTGTATTTAATTTTATTCAATGTCTGTATTCATTTTAATAATTTAGAGAGAGACATAATATTTTTTTTTTTGTTGAGTTACTTAAAGATGATTGTTGTTTGATTTGATTGATTGTAAGAGGGGGCAGGTAAAATAAGACTTTTTTTCTTCTTACTGCTACCCTTCATTGTATTGAGTCGGGAAAGGAGTTCGACAAGGCTGCATCCTATCACCAGTTCTAGTCAACCTGTACGCAGAAGTGATTATGAGGCGATGCAGTTTGGACAAATCTGAAATTGGAATCAAAATCGGCGGCAGAAACATCAACAACCTTCGATACGCAGATGATACAACCCTGCTCGCCGAGAGTGAAAAGGACCTCGACTGCCTCGTCCGACAAGTGCAAGAGGAAAGCGAACAAATGGGACTGTACGTGAACATCAAAAACCAAAAGTTATGACCACTGCAGGCAATGGTGCAGTGAACATGCAAATCAACAACACGGTAATCGAGTCTGTCCAAGATGGACAGAGCCTTGGAGCTAAAATCGACCGCAGTGGAGCATCTGCGCCCGAGATCAAGAGGCGAATCACACTCAGCAGGACTGCAATGCAGGGAATGGAAAAGATCTGGAAGAGCAAGGATATTACAATTGCAACAAAAGTCAGATTGGTCATCGCAATTGTCTTCCCTATAATGATGTATGGTTGCGAAAGTTGGACATTTAGAAAAGAAGAGAAAAGTCGAAGCTTTCGAACTTTGGTGTTGGAGGAGAATGCTAAGAATACCTTGGACTGCCATGATGACGAACAAGGCAGTTTTGGACCGCGTCAAACCGATAATGTCATTAATGGGCAAAATTACCAAACAGCAGCTCTCATATTTTGGCCACGTGATGCGCGCCAATTCTTTAGAAACATCAATGATGCTTGGAAAAGTCAGAAGACAAGACCGCCAAAGAACAAGATGGCTCGACACTATCACGACAACAATGAATATGCCAATTGTGGAATTGAAAGAATTGGTGAAAGACAGGAAGGCGTGGAGTACAAAGATTCATAAAATGACTGAAAGTCGGATGCGACTGATCGGATAATCATCATCATCATCATTGTATTTATGTGTTGTATTAACTTACGTTGTTATATAGTTTTGTGTTGTATTTTTAAAATGAATACATTTGGGGGAACAAAAAAAAATAAATGTAATTTTGACTTTCCTGCTTGTCCTGAATCTGTGATGGAAATTGATGAAACAAAATGGTTTTTTTTTTAATTAAGAGGTAAGTTTTACGAATAAACCAGATGTGCATGCACAACCTGAGAACAAATGCATCAAGCCCGGATCAGATTGTGTTATTTTTCTTTCTTTCTAATAAATCAAATGTCAAACTGAGGATGTCTTAGGAGGACTTTGTTTCATCCTCACATCAAACTAGTAAATTAAAACATTGCTGAATTGGTTTGAGCAACAGGTGGCACAATTGGACGGGGCCCTTTGTGCGTGGATTTGTGACGTGTTGTTTCCGCGCTGCGTGGGCTTTCTCCAGGTACTCCGATTTTCAAAGTCAACTTTATTGTCAAAACTGCAATATGTACAGGACATACACAGGATTGAAATTGCATTTCTCTCAGTCCCTCGGTGCAACAGTAACCATTTAAACACTAAAACATTTAACGAACATAAGCATAAAATGAAATAATAAAAGTGTAATACTGTCCTGAGTTTTTGCATAGTAGTATAAAAGTATAAAAAGTTACACCAACACTAAAACATTTAATAAACATAAGCATAAAATGAAATAACAAAAGTGTAATACTGTCCTGAGTTTTTGCATAGTAGTATAAAAGTATAAAAAGTATATCTATAAAATAAAATGAAGGTTCTGGCATTGACATTTGTAATAAAGTGACAAAGCAGCATATGAAGTTTATGTACACAGTATATATATGAGGTAGTTGACATTGGTATAGAGGTAAAGTGGCCTATGCAATAAGGCTAGTATTTCCTCCCACAAACCAAAAACATTCGGCTCGGCTGAGCGCGGCCATCTTGTCTCTTCTTTAAGCTGTATTTCATGTTCTGTTGCTCCGTACCTTGATTGGAATGTTGTTCTTTTTCCTGTTTATGTGTTTTATGACCATCTTGTCTCTCCTCAGGCGGATGGACGTGTCCAACATCTAAAAGAACTGAATGGTTTCTAAAGTCTGAACGTGTCTAGTCTGGTCCTAAAGTCACGCTGGTGTATCTTAACTGTTTAAAAAGTGTTTTTATTTAATTCTGACTTTGGATTTACTCTTAACTTTTAATTTGATAATTTCTTCTGACCATATCTGATTTATGCTAAAGCCAGCATACAGGCCGCTGGTGAAAGTCACAAAACCAGTCTGCAAGCAGATACGAGTGTGGCCAGAGGGGTCTTCAGAGGCACTCCAGGACTGTTTTGACACCACAGATTGGGGTATGTTCAAAGAAGCTGCTACCACAAACAACACATGTCTCCAGGAGTACTCAGACACTGTATGTTCATACATCACCAAGTGCATTGATGATGTAACCAACCTCAAGACCATCACTGTTCGGGCTAATCAGAAGCCATGGCTGACAGCTGAGGTTTACAGACTCCTGAGAGCCAGGAATGCTGCCTTCAAAGCGGGAGATCAGGTGGGCCTGAGGGCAGCCAGAAAGAACCTGGCCCGGGGCATCAGAAAGGCCAAGAAGCAGTATTCCAGGAAAATAGCTCACCGTTTCAAGGACAGCAAGGATACACGCAGTCTGTGGCAGGGAATACAGACCATCACAAACTACAAACCATCCCCCCAGACCTGTGACAGCTCAACCTCTACGCTGAATGAACTGAATGAGTTCTTTGCTCGGTTTGAGGCAAGTAACAGCACACCTGCACATAAACTCCCCCCCTCTCCTGATGGCCAGGTGCTGGCGCTGTCCTCAGACAGCGTAAGGCGATCATTCATCAAGATTAATGCCCGGAAGGCCTCTGGTCCTGACAACATACCTGGTCGTGTGCTGAAGGACTGTGCAGGGGAACTCGCAGCGGTCTTCACGGACATCTTTAACATCTCACTGAGCCAGGCCATCGTCCCCACCTGTTTCAAAGCCACCACCATCATCCCTGTCCCAAAGAAGGCAACGCCCGCATGCCTCAATGACTATCGCCCAGTAGCACTCACCCCCATCCTGATGAAGTGCTTTGAACGGCTAGTCATGAAAAGCATCACATCTGTCCTCCCTGCCTCCCTGGATCCCTTCCAATTTGCATACCGACCTAATCGCTCAACCGACGATGCCATCTCCTCTGCCCTCCACACAGCTCTCACACATCTGGACACGAAGGACTCTTATGTTAGAATGCTGTTCATCGACTTCAGCTCGGCATTCAACACCATCATCCCCCAACAGCTCATCCTTAAACTGGACAGTCTGGGGCTGAACACCTCAATGTGTAACTGGCTGCTAGACTTCCTGACCGGGAGACCACAGACAGTACGGGTCGGGAGTAACACATCTAGCACCATCACATTGAACACAGGGGCCCCACAAGGATGTGTGCTGAGCCCCCTTCTATTCACCCTGCTAACACACGACTGCACACCATCATACAGCTCCAACCACTTCATCAAGTTTGCGGACGACACAACAGTGGTAGGTCTCATCAGCAACAACGATGAGACGGACTACAGGAACGAGGTGAGCCGCCTGGCCTTGTGGTGCGGACACAACAATCTCACTCTCAACGTGGAGAAGACAAAGGAGATTGTCGTGGACTTCAGGAAGAGGGATGCACAACATGCCCCTCTGACCATCAACAGCACCGCAGTGGAGAGAGTGGACAGCACCAAGTTCCTGGGAGTGCACGTCTCAAAGGACCTGTCCTGGAGCAGGAACACTGCATCACTGGCCAAGAAGGCTCACCAGCGTCTCTACTTTCTCCGCAAGCTGAAAAGGGCTGGAGCTTCAACCCCCATCATGAGCACCTTCTACAGAGGTGCCATAGAAAGTGTCCTGACCAGCTGCATCACTGTGTGGTTTGGTGCATGTACTGCATCCTGCCGCAAGAGCCTCCAGCGCATCGTGAGAGCAGCTGAGAAGATCGTCGGCACCTCCTTCCCCTCACTGCAGGACTTACACAGCAAACGCCTCACTCGGAAAGCCCACTGCATGGCAGGTGATCCCACACACCCACTACACAGCCGCTTTAGACTGCTGCCATCAGGGAGGAGACTGAGGAGTCTCCAGGCTCGAACCAGCAGACTGAGAGACAGCTCTGTTCATCAGGCAGTCAGGATGCTAAACACTCTGCCTGCTCTGCCTCCCCTCCCATTTGAACTGCCTTAACACAAAAAACTTTCTCACACATTACCACACAACACAAAGATTTTAACACTGGACTCTGTGTCATCAAACGGGTTATTCACTAAACTCTCGGTCATGTGCTCATTCAGTTTGCACTACTTCTCATATTTGCACTAATGTTTGTATTACATCACTGCCTATAGTCATACTACTGTTTACATTCACTGTTTACATTTATTACTACTGTTTACATTTACACTACTTTTATATCTACACTACTGCTGATACATATACAGTATTCTCTGACCAGCCTTATTTAAGGATGCCCAATGTGCCTTACTGCATATGCCACTTTTGCCTCTATACCAACATCAACTACTACCTCATACATATACTGTGTACATTAACTCATATGCTGCTTTGCCACTCTTTGCAAATGTCAATGCTAGAACCTTCAGTTTATTTTATAGATATACTTTTTATACTTTTTTATACTACTATGCAAAAACTCAGGACAGTGTTACACTTTTACTATTTTATGCTTATGTTTATTAAATGTTTCAGTGTTTTAGTGTTTAAATGGTTACTGTTGCACCGAGGGACTGAGAGAAAGCAATTTCAATCCTGTGTATGTCCTGTACATATTGCAGTTCTGACAATAAAGTTGACTTTGACCTTTGACTTTGACTTTCTTCATCAGTAATTCTTTGAATGTGTCCACAGATCTGAGCAGCTGCTGCTGGACGTCCCTCAGAGAAGACAGTCCACTGAAGACAAGAGAACTTTCACATTTTTAAACCAACCTTCTTCTCACATTTGGTTTTTAAAGTTTTTAGCACTTTTTTTTCACACCTCACCTTCAACACGTGTGGTTCCAGCATTTTTAAATGTGTTGATGTTGATCCAGAACCTCAAAGATCCAACCTGGATCCAACAGACTTCAGTTTTTTTGACCATTTTGAGGCAGGTTTTCTTAAAGCCCATCCACAGAAACTGCCTTATTAAGGATGATATCGGCTGATTCAGAGCACGACTCCGTTTTTTTTTTTTTTGCCTGCTTCATCTTCAGGGGTCGCCACAGCGAACAAAGACTTGGCAATTATTTTTTACACCAGATGTTCTTCCTGACACAACCACGGAGCTACCACAGCCCTCTGTGTGGAGCAGAGCTGCTATCTGGGGCACCTGGAGGAGCAGGTGGTGGGAATTCAGCACGTTGCATTCGTTCAGTCAAAGAGTTAAAGGACTGACTACTTGTTTACTAGTTAATTATTTTGGTTGCCTTCATGTTGGAGTTGTCTTTCTCTTAATGAGTTTGAAATGGTTTGTTTTCCTTTGGTTCATTGTTGATTTGTGCATTATGTTTGCCTAAAATTATGTGTGGTGATGTACAAATGAATAGTTTGCATTTGGACTTGTTTTATCTAAAATGTGATTTATGTTTTGTCTTTGCTAGAGAAAATTCTGCTCGACTCCATTCTGTTCGTTTTCTCCATCCTGCCCTCAATCCCAGCCGGTCGCAGCAGATGACCGCTTGTCCTGAGCCTGGTTCTGCTGGAGGTTTCTTCCTCACGAGGGAGTTTTTCCTTTCCACTGTCGCCCTCATGCTTGCTCAGGATGGGAGACTGTGACGAAGTTAAACTCACAGCAGGAGAAGGAGGAGGCTGTAGTCTGAACGAGAGGAACCAGTTATTTAAAGTCCCCTTTGTCCCTTTTATCCAAACTGGAGCTGTGACAAACTGCTGGAGACAAAGACGTAAATTTCAATGTTCTCTGGTCCATCCCTTGAGTTTTCTGTCTCAGTGAGATCAGAGTTAAAAACATGACAAATGTTCACCAACAAGGACTGAAACTGAAAGAAAAAGAAGCCAAAGTCCAAAGAAAACATTTCAAAGACCTTCAGACAGTCTGAAGAACTGATTATCCAACCCCTTCAAAGGAGAAGAGGAAAGTCTAGATCATCAGAATGAAAATACAAAGAAACGACTGGACCAGATGTTTTATTTCATATTTTTTGTCAGATTTGTCAGTTTCTGAGTCACCAGCCTGCAGAGCATTAGAACTGTCAGCAGGGGGCGCACTAACTCTGTCCAACTCAACACTCCAGCTCAGGATGACCGACTGACGTCACGCTGTGGTTCTGCTTCAGGTGCATGTACATCTCAGGTGTGCCGGGAACAGGTAAGACGGCCACGGTGCACGAGGTGATGCGCTGTCTGCAGCACGCCGCCGACACGGACGAGCTCCCGCCGTTCCACTTTGTGGAGATCAACGGGATGAAGATGACGGAGCCTCATCAGGCGTACGTTCAGATCCTGCAGGTGAGAGGAGCACAACAAGCATGTAGGTTTTATTTTAAAGCCTCTTTAGAAGTAAATCGTTACACAGACGTGTTGCTGTCGACCTTGGTCTCTGCAGAAACTGACGGGTCAGAAAGCGACGGCCGATCCCGCCGCGGCGCTGCTGGAGAAACGTTCAGCAACCCGGCGCAGTCGCGCCGAGGAAGGAAACGACTGTGCTGCTGGTGGACGAGGTAAGAACTCTGTTGACCCAGAAACCACACCTCTGTGATCAGCGCGGGAACTTTGAGTTCTCTGAGACGTTTTAATTTAAAATCCCCTCCGCGGAGCGGTGACGGTCGATAAATCCTCCTCAGACGTCACTTCCCATGGGCGTAGCCAGGATTTAATGAGGGGCGATTCGTTTAAAGGAAAATTGGACCTGGAAAGAGCAACACGCCTCGGTGGTTCACTGGAAGCGCGTCGGGTTGCCACTCCAAACTTTATCTCGACTCGGGTTCGATCCTCACTTGGTTGAACTTATTTTACGTTTGTCTTTTATTGGATTTTTTAAAAAAAAGGAGTTTGTGTTATGCCTGTGGTTAACACAAACTCCTTTTTTTTATCCAATAAAAGACAAACGTAAAATAAGTTCAACCAAGTGAGGATCGAACCCGAGTCGAGATAAAGTTTGGAGTGGCAACCCGACGCGCTTCCAGTGAACCACCGAGGCGTGTTAACCTGTTCGACATTAGCGGCGTCTCCATACCTTCACTTTCCACCTCAACACAGAACTTGTGTTGTGCGGGAGTTGTAGGCGGGACTTCATAGGCAAAGTGGGCGGTTCGTTCGAACTCCCCGAACCCCCACTGGCTACGCGCATGCTTCCTGATCTTTGCTCTCTGAAGCCCCCAGTATAGCTCTGCGTTGGGCCGAACGCCGCTCCACGCCGTGCGAGCGCCACGGCACAAGCCTTTGAACGCGGGCGTGAACGCGCCAAGCTCAAATTTTACGACCGCTTACGCGCGCACTTTGTCTCCCAATAAACTGCCCGGCGCCGGACTGTTTTGTATGAGACACAAATGTATTAAATTCCTCTTCTTCATCACTGATCTGGACTTTTCTTTTGGTTTTTTTGCCAAAAGTAAAGTGATCGCTTCCTCCTCCTTCCTCATGAGAAGGAAATGAATGAATCAGTCACGAGCAAACTAAACTCATGTTCAACGTGGCTGCGGGAGACTCTAAATATTTCCTGGTGTTCTGGACCAGCGCTCCCTGTTTTTATTTTATTTTTTAGAACTTTTTATTAACATATACTGTAACACAGAAAACCGCTGCGCAGCCCTCTGCCTTTTTTCCCCCACCCGACCTGTCAATCATTCAGTAGGCGTGTCAGCAAATGACCAATCAGCGACCTCAATTTGTCCCGTAGGTAAACGCTCCGCCCTGCTGCTGCTCAAATGACGTCAAGTATTTGGAGCGAAAACGCTGGAGCTTCACGCTGAGCTATACTGTACTGTGAACTGCCTGCACGCAGCACGCGTGCGTCGAGCAGCGTTCGGCCAAACGCACAGCTATAGTGTGAACTGCCTGCACGCAGCACGCGTGCGTCGAGCAGCGTTCAGCCCAACGCAGAGCTATACTGGAGCCTTGAGCCGTCCGGTCACGGTTTCTTCTACACTGACGTCCTCTGTGCTTCAGCTGGACCTGCTGTGGACGAGGAAGCAGAACGTGATGTACAACCTGTTCGACTGGCCAACGCGCCGCCACGCCCGCCTGGTGGTTCTGACCATCGCCAACACCATGGACCTGCCCGAGAGGATCATGATCAACAGAGTGGCCAGCAGGCTGGTGAGGAACTTTGATGAACACCATTTCATTTTATTTATTTATTTCTATAGCACTTTACACAACCACGGTGATGGTGACCAAGTGCCTAACAAAAAACAGTACTTAAAGTGACAACAGGTTAAAAATCAAGAAAAACACAACATAATAGCAAAAATAAAACCAGAAATGTCACCACATATTTAATTACTAAAAGCCTGTTTGAATAAAAAAGTCTTAAGCTTCGATTTAGAAGGGCCAAGTTGAGTAATCTGACGTGGCTCAAGCGGGAGCGTGTTCCAGAGTCGAGGTGCGGCCGCAGAAAAGGCACGGTCACCCCAACGTTTATATTTGTCCTTGGAACAGAGAGCAGGAGCTGTCTGACCTCAGAGACCTGGAGCGGGCGGGGAAACTTAACAACTCCGTTATATAAGGAGGAGCGAGGCCATTCAGAGCTTTAAAAACAAATAATAAAAGTTTAAAATCTATTCTAAAACAGACAGGAAGCCTAATATTCAAATTTCCCAGGCCAGTTGCATCTTTGTCACCAAATAAAATCCATTCTGTTTTATTGTCATTTAAAAACAGGAAGTTCTTGTTTAGCCAATGTTTGATTTCAGAGATGCAGTCAAAGAGAGAAAACATTGAATTACTGGATCTTAATGGTAAATAGATCTGCAAATCATCTGCATAAAAATGAAAGTTGACATTGTGGTGTCTTATAATAGAGCCAAGTGGCAACAAGTACAAGGAAAAAAGCAGAGGGCCCAAAATGGAACCCTGGGGCACCCCACACAGAAGAGGGGCTGTAGAGGAGGAGTAGCCATTGAGCAAGATAGAGAAAGTTCTGTCAGATAAATAGGACGTGAACCACTTCAGGGCCTTATCACGAATCCCAACAAAATCATGGAGGCGAGACAGAAGGACAGAGTGGTCCACAGTGTCAAAGGTCGCTGTAAGGTCGAGAAGCACCAGAGCTACTGGTGCTACTACACCAGAAAATATGACAAACGTTGAGCCAGACGCTCGCAGGTTGTGAACAAATCGTTCATCGAACCTTTATCTGGATGAAATGCTCGGCTTGAGTGTTTGTTGTGCAAAAACAAAATGTCTGCCGGGGGGGAAGTTTTGTCTCTGGGTCCTGATGTCCAGGTGTCTCCAGGGTCTGACCCGGATGTCCTTCCAGCCGTACACCTTCAAGCAGCTGCAGCAGATCATCACGTCCCGGCTGAACAAAGTGAAGGCCTTCGAGGAAGACGCTCTGCAGCTGGTGTCCAGGAAGGTAAAGCCCCGCCCCCCTCACCTGTCCTGCAGCTCTTCCCGGTGTCGGATCGCTCAGCGACTCTCTCTCCTCCGACAGGTGGCCGCTCTGTCGGGCGACGCTCGGCGGTGTTTGGACATCTGTCGGCGAGCGACGGAGATCTGCGAGCTGTCTTCTGCGGGGCTGGTGGGGATGAGTCACATGATGGAGGCGCTGGATGAGATGTTCTCCTCGACCTACATCACCGCCATCAAGTAAGCTCCTCCCCCTCTGCGCCGTGGACGGTTGTTAGGCAGAGTAATGGACCGGCGTGTGTTTCCAGGTGTGCTTCGACACAGGAGCAGCTGTTCCTGCGAGCGATCATCGCTGAGTTTAGACGGCTGGGGCTGGAGGAGGCCACCTTCCAGCAGGTGAGGAGACGAGCGGATGTTTGAAGTATTTCCTGCATAAATGTCTCTGCAGGGTATCCACAGGGTTGTAAAAGGTATTAAAAGGTAGTAAATAAAATTAACAGAAATTACGGCCATTAAAAAGTAATAAAGTCAGAGTCAGAGAGAATTTATTGTCATTTGCACCGCATGTAGTACATGTGTTGAAAACGAGATTATGTACACAGGGTCCCAGTTACATCCAACAACAAATGCAAGAGAAAAACAATAATAACATCTAGGATTAACTAAGAGAGACATCAGCTAGTAATACACTAAGCCCTAATGTAGTAGAAAAACATCATTATAAACAGCAGCACGAACATGAGTCATTATGAGCAGATGGTCACAGATGAACGCAGCAACAAGAAACAGATCAGTATCAACATGATGTGACATTTTGCAGTGTTTATTCTTATTATTTATTTATTCATGAGTCTGACAGCCTCAGGGTAGAAGCTGTTCCTCAGTCTAGTGGTTCTACATTTGATGCTCCTCAACCTCCGTCCTGAGGGGAGTGGGGCAAAGAGTGAGTGTGCTGGGTGAGTGAGGTCTTTCATGATGCAGGTGGCTCTTTTCCTGCATCTGGAGGTGTAAATGTCTGTGATGGTGGGGAGACTGACTCCAACAGACTTCTGTGCAGCCTTCACCACTCTCTGTAGAGCTTTCCTCTCTGCAACTGTGCAGCCTCCATGCCACACGTTGATGCTGGAGCACAGGACGCTCTCCACTGCACACCTGTAGAACGAGGTGAGAACTGGGCTGCTCAGACCAGCACGTCTCAGCCGTCTGAGGAAGTAGAGTCTTTGATGTCCTTTCTTGATCAGGCTGGTGGTGTTGTTGCTCCAGCTGAGGTTATCATTCAAGTGTACACCCAGGTACTTGTAGCTGGAGACCACCTCCACCGCAGATCCACCTATATACAGTGGGGTGTGGGTGTGTTTGTTCCTTCTGAAGTCCACAATCATCTCCTTCGTCTTCTTCACATTCATGTGAAGGTTGTTCTCTTTGCACCAGCTCTCCAGATGTTCCACCTCCTGTCTGTAGCTGGATTCATCATTATCTGTGATGCATCCCACCACAGCTGTATCATCTGCAAACTTAACAATATGACAGCCTGGATGTGTGGCTGTACAATCATATGTGAGCAGAGTGAACAGAAGAGGGCTCAGCACACATCCTTGAGGAGAGCCAGTGCTGAGGGTGATGGTGGAGGAGGAGAAGTTGTGGATCTTCACGGACTGTGGTCTGTTTGTTAAGAAGTCTAGTACCCAGTTACAGATGGAGGGGCTTAGTCCAAGTGTGGATAGTTTGTCTATCAGAGTTTGGGGGATCATGGTGTTGAAGGCAGATGTGAAGTCCACAAAGAGTAAACGTAATCTGACAAGGTATTAATTTTTTAAAAACCTACACAACTATATTTTTCCCGTTCTATCGGCTAAAAAAATCCTGTGAATTTATTTATCTTTTCTAATTTTATGTCCGAGTAAGACCTTAGCTAAATAAATGACGTCATATTGTCGGTCAGTGTGCGTTCACTCCTACAGCCGGCCGACAGAGCTTCCAGAACCGTCATGGGGAAATGTGTTTTCAGACCTCTGATGAGAGGACGCCACATTCAGAGACTGGCTTCAACCAACAGCCGAGAGGCTTATTGCATGCGCGTAGCCAGGGGAGGTTCGCTGGGTTCGAACGAACCGCCCACTTTGCCTATGAAGTCCCATCTAGTCATTCTATGAGGGGCGGTTTGTTTATAATAAATGTGGAGCTTAAAAAATATAGACACGTCCTAGTAGCTCACTGGAAACGCATTGCACCGTTAGCTGCTAACTTATCTAGACCTCGTGGGTTCGATTTCCACAAGGTATGACTTTTATTTTATTTTATTTTTTTAGATTATTTATTCATTCATTTTATTGGATAAAAAAAGTAGAATGTGTTAACAGGCATATTAACTTCTTTTTTTGTATCCAATAAAAGACAAACGTAAAATTAGTTGTTTGAATCGAGTGTTTGAAAAAAAAAATACGGTAGTTTGAGAAGGGGCAGATAAGATTATTTTCTTCTTTTGCTTCCTTTCATTTCATGTATTGCTTTATTTCTTGTTGTTTTGTAAATAGTTTTCTTGTGTTTTTTTAATCTGGAATGAATAAAAATAAAAATAAAACATTGTCCCATGTGGGAATTGAACCCATAAGGTTCGGAACGGCGAGCCAACGCTCTTCTCACTGAGCTATCGAGGCATACTTGTCTGACAAGGTCCAGATTTATTTTAAACGAACCGCCCCTCATGAAATTCTGGCTACGCATCTGCTTATTGTCATGTCTGTAAAAAGAAACAGGAAGCAGGAGCGCGGCTCGTTTCTCCAAAATTTAACAAGAAAAGTACCTAAACAATTATTTGTTAGCTCGAAATTATAGCAGAGGTGTGTCTCAGTCTATCATTTTCTTAATAAATGTACTTTAATGGTCAAATTCGCCGGGGCGGTGCAGCTGTTTTGACGGTTCCGAGCAGAGAGCAGAAAGAAGGTGGGGAGCGTATGGCAGGCCGATTGAGTCATTAATAGCTAGTCAAGATTCTCAGTCATCCAGGACATGGTAAATTCTAAAAAGTGCAAGAAAAAACTATAAAGTAAATGGTAATGGTAAATGGTAAATGGAGCTTATTTATATAGCGCTTTCCAGCTCCCTGTGAGGAGCCCCAAAGCGCTTTACAATACCAGCCATCCACCCATTCATTCAGACATTCATACACCGGTAGTGGTAGCCTGCCTTGCAAGGCGCCATCCAGACCTACCGGGAGCAACTCAGGGTTAAGTGTCTTGCCCAGGGACACAACGACACATGGTGGGCGGATGCGGGATTCGAACCTCCAACCTTCCGATCAGGGGTCGACTGCCATTACCACTACACCACGGCCGCCCGAACTCTATATAATAGTATAAAGTATAGTATAATAAATAAAGTCCAGTTGTTTTTGTCTTGAACTTTTTTGAATTTGTCATTATAGCCACATTTTCCCACTACATGATACAACGGTCAACCTCATGCCATACTCCTGTTACTACTCTGCTGCCATCAAGTACTGCAGGTTTTTTTTTCTTCCAGTCAGAATGAATGGAAACGGTCATATCTCAGTCTAAAATTTGTTTATAAATATGGGAAAAAATATATAAATATGTCACTTCGGCCTGTAAGTCACAGGGCATGTAAATTATGCAAAAAACTGACATACAGGCTGAAAAATACATTAGTTATTATTTTTCTCCCTCTCTTTTTGAATTGTGTATGTTTTCAGTGTTGAATTCTTTTAATTAAACGCTTCTCTTTTCAAGTTTACAGTTTTTCGTTTGCCATTAGAGATATGTTGTGTGTGGGAACAATTAAACTTTTTGTCTTGGGTTAGATTTAAATAACAAGTAGGTCAGTGCTTTTATTGAGGCAAGAAGCAACTTGATGTATCCAGTAAGTGTTATAAAACTACATTTACTACCAAAGTTTAGGAAGAAAATGACAGTAATCTTATCACTTTACAGTTAGTTGCTCTGAACTGAAGTACAAGAGGTTGCCGCTATGGTTGCGGCTCAGTGTAGTGATGGTATTAAAAAATATTGTGATGGTATTAAAAAGGTATTAAAAGGTATTAAATTTAACTCAAGATTTTCTGTATATACCCTGGTCTGACTTGACCTCCACCGTGCTTTATAGATGGATGCAGCCCCTCAGTTTCTGTAGGTTCAGAGTTCTCCCTGCGTTTTGTCTGGCAGGTGTTGGTGCAGCACCAGGCTCTGTGTCGGGTGGAGGGTCTGCAGCCGGTCGGCGTGTCGGAGGGCTTGGCCGTGTGTCAGCGTCTGGGCGGCTGCAGGCTGCTGCTGCTGGAGTCCAGCCGCCTGGGAGTCCTGCAGAGAGTCCGGCTCAACGTCAGCCAGGACGACGTCTTCTACGCCCTGAAGGCCGACTGAACCAGAGCAGCCGGGTCCTGACAGAGAGGAGCACTTGGACTACCGAGGCAGAATGTTTTTACCACAGATTTTCTTTTTCTAAATCATTTTTGTCTCGTTTTTTTAGACTTTTATTTTATTTTTTATGGGCGACTCTGTGATGTCCCCGGTTTTACTGCTCTTACTCTTTTAATAATATTTCTGCGTTTCGATATTTGAACATGCAATAAAACAGCTTTAATATAAAGAAAGCGGTTCATTTTTCCTCTGTAGTGACACCATTAAAAAAATGAATATAACTCAAACAGCATTCATTAAATTATGTAGTGAACCAATAATATTCAACAAAAAAAATTGAATAGGACTTTGCAATATTACCAGCAATGTTCAAACATTTTAGAGCAACATTTACTAGAAAACTCCATTATAAAGGATGCACAGTTTTTTTTTAATTCAACCTTTTTTTTATTTATGCAGGTTAGTTCTCATTGAGCCTCGGACTCATTTACAAGTGAGACCTGTTACAAACAACGTACAGAGTAGATGAGGAAAAGAACACGAGGGTGGAGGAAGTTTAAAAAAGAATCATGTCTCACGCCACGTCCAGTGTAAAAGATGCAAAGAAAAGACCTCAACACATAGACTGGCCAAAAAAAAAAAAAAGGTTGCCACAGTGAATGCATGCTAAAGCCAATGGAAGTCCAACAAAGTATTAGCAATCTTTTTTCTTTTTTTAACAAGTGAAAATAAAATGGTAACTAAATGGATAATTAAAAGGAAAAGTAGTGAAAAAACAGCTAGGTTGTAAGGCGTTGTAGAATACTAAAAACATTTAAAGGGAGTCCTCGAGTTCCGGACCGTTTGTAGGTCGATTTGCCGTAGGTCGGAACCCATAGCACGTGTCATTCGTAAGTTTGGATTTTGGTTCGTAAGTCTGAAATTGTATGCTAAATGTTTGCTAACGCTGCGCCGCACACCCGTTTTTCAACATGTGACTCATAAACATGCACAGAACTTTGTTAACAAACAGTTAGCTAGCACACTTTCATCTAAAAACACATACCAGTGCTGTATTTCATGTACAACTGCTGTATTTAATGTACATCTGTACTGTTCGTAGGTCCGTTCGTAAGTCCGAGTTGCCGTATGTCGAGGACTCCCTGTATTGTTATTGTCTGTACTTTATATGTTGTCTGTCTAAAACAGGTCTGTCTTGAAAACGAGTCCTTGTGACTCAATGAGACTAACCTGGATAAAGAAAGGTTGATTGAAAGAAAACACTTAATTAAACCATGGTGAACCACATACCAGTTGGTGACGGTAATGCACACCTTCAGCCATCTCTTAAGCAGTCTGGTAAAAATCTCGGGATGGTTTTAGACTCTGTTTTCAAGTTTGACAAACAGATCAATTCTGTTCTGCAGAAAAGCTTCTTCCAACTAAGAATCACCAGCATATTCCAACTAAGACAGGTAGCTAAGTTCAAGCGTTGTAGACCTGACCTTGAGAAGCTGGTCCATGCCTTTATCACGACCCGTTTGGATTATTGTAATGCACTCTATGCTGGGGTCAGCCAGGCCTCCATCTCTCGTTTCCAGCTCGTCCAGAATGCTGCTGCCGACTTTTAACTGGAACTCGCAGGTCTGAACACATCACACCAGTTCTGTCCTCTCTTCACTGGCTCCCTATGTGGTCTAGAATAGTCTTTAAGATTCTTCTGTTGACCTTCAAATGCATAAATGGCCCTGCACCACTTTATCTCTCTGAGCTACTGGAACCATATGTTCCCTCTCGGGCCCTGAGATCATCCAGTCAGCTGCTTTTGGTTGTTCCTAAAACAAGACTGAAGCTCATCAGGCTTTTTCAGTCATGGGCCCCAAACTCTGGAACAACCTGCCCCCCAACATCAGACAGGCCACCTCTCTTCATCTGTTCAAAACACACCTGTTCTCGCAGACATTTCTCACAGTGTACGGAAGGGCATTGCATTCAACTGCCCTTCCGTAGAATTTCGTACTTTTCCATTAATTTTACTCCCGTTCTTGTTGTTAAGCACTTTGATAACAATTTCTGTTTTAAATGTACTCTACAAATAAAGTTGACTTGACTTGTGTTTTTTTGGGCAAACCGCCTGAAGAAGAAGAAGCACTTAGCAAGATGGCGGCCCAAAAAAAAAATCTCGCCTAGTGATAGATTTTCGCGCGGCTACTCCGATGTTTCTCCTGTTAAACGCTTGAATTAAACTTCATTACAAACTAGCAGACAATAATTATATCATATTTGCGAGGCGCTGCTCTTGAAGCCACCGGCAGCAGGAAAGTTTTGGAAGTTGCATTTTAACGTTTTTTTTATTTTTTTATTGTCTGAACTACTGAGATCACAACGAGGAGGATCTGATCATGGAGCTGCTTCTTGTATTTTTTTTGTGGATTATAATGGCATCTACAATGTTATGGCTTCAGTACGTCCAGAGAAGGGGCGGGGTCCGACCGAGGCAGCAAACCGCTTATTCCACCATTTTGTTTGTAACCTGCTCGTCTCTTGTAAATGAGTCCTCGAGGCTCTATAAATAAATAATAACCTGCCTAAATAAAGGTTGAATGAAAAATTTTTGAACGTTCAGGAAATAAGATTTATCTTATTTGTTCAGCTGGAAGAGAAGCTGAGCCGACAGGATTAAAGTTTATTTACATACAGGTTTAATAATCAGTACATAGTATTAACTCTTTAGTAATCATTAATTATTATTTTATGTTTTGTAAAAATGCTGTCTCTAAATCAAATAAGTCGACTGTACTTTTTTACTAAAATATAGAGATCTTGTTAAGCAGATGAAAGACTAAAGATGATTTGATTTTGAAATATAAAGGGGCGGGGCCTATTCAAACTCTGCCCTGCTGCGACATGTCCGGGCAAGTTCCTTCTGCATCAGTTTCATCTAAAAAAGTTGGACAAAAATCTGAGCCTCGAATTTATATTGAATTTATTTATGTATTAATTAAATTTGTTCAAATTAAAATAAAATGTATACAATACAAAACAATCCCATAAACGATAACATACAAAATATGAAAAATTAACAAGTAGAAAGAAGAAAAAATTCTTATATCTGCCCCTTTTTCAAACAATCAGTTCAAACAATAATAATCTTCCAGTAACAGAACAAAATGAATAACTTTCTAATTTTTGTTGTGAAATAGAAATATATGTATCTTTGTGTTTTCTTTTATTATGAAGGAGTCTTCACACGGCGTTCAAAATGATCAAATTTCTCTCATAGAATGGTAAGGGTTTCCTGAGAGGGGACAGAATAGTGAGCATGTGCTCATGTGAGGCTTTGGGACTTAAGGAATGCTTGAAAGTGGATCTTTTCTTGTCTCTGAGAGGTTTATGGCAGTGCCTTTTGTCAGTTTTATGACTTCACATATTTTATGACTGGCAAGGAGACACTGGTCTCTTTGTTCTGGGTGTAAGCCACACTTCCCCCATCAGCTTCATGTGAAGAAAGGAGTCCAGCTCTGAAAACTGTGTTCACTTGAAGGCGCAGAGAACATGGTTGCATAAAACGTAGTAAAACAATTAATACCTTGATCATAAAGCACTTGTGCATTAACTATATAATAATTGTGAAGTAGTTTTCAATCAGATTAAAAGTAGAACTGTGTAAAGTCAGCCTGTATAAATAAAGGTTGAATGAATGAATATTATCCTTCACTCTTTTACCAAAGAAGAGTTCAGCCAGCTGAAAAAACAAATGGTATTTCCTCTATTAGTTAAGGGGGAGGGAAAATGCCCCACCAGAGAGAGACAAAGAGGGTCTCGGTGGAAGGCAGGAAATATCCTGCAGGAGTATATAAACTTGGGTATCCTCCTCCAGGGGAGAACAGAGAAGTAGCCCACGGATCAGGTTGTATCTCCTCTCCCCCTCCTCTCTCCCTGTCTCTCTCTCCCCCTCCTCCCTTCTTTTGTCTCTCTATCTCTCTCTCTCACTGTCCACGTCTTTTAAAACAAATGTAATGGCTTTTAGAAAATAGAACAAATGTATTCTGTGACTTTTAACTTATGATTAATTAAACTGGTTTGGAACTTTAAGTGAGCGTCTGTCATGTGTGTGTATCTTTCCTTCCTGTTCCAAAGTGAACCAAAAAACGAATTCTGGGACGGATAGTTTCATTACGTCAACAATTGGAGGTTCCTACCGAGATTGGTTGCACGCGCGGACAGGAAAGGATGAGCCGGAGTCCAGAACACTGATCAGTGACCGGTCACCTCTAAAAAAGGTAAGCAGATTCCTGTTTAAACGAAATCTGTGATTGGAAATTTTATAGGCAAATTTTACTCAGTGTATTTGGACTCAATTAAAAGTGGAATTATAAGTTTTCAGCCAAGACTCCAGATCCCAGAGTAAAAACACGCAATGGTCGAGCCAACCAAATGCCGACGGGCGTTTGGAACAGAGGGAAAGGGGTTCTAGGATAAATAAATAATTTATCCGCCGCCGTTTCCTGTAACTCTGAGACCGAGTTCACTGTTAATCTCGTTAGGTTTGTGGCTAACTATAAAAACAGTGTCAATTAAATCCACTTATAATTTGACTTATGATTAGTGGAGGCGGGATCTGGTGAGGTAATGTATTTGTATATTACCATTCGTAAATACGTTATAATACATTAGGAATGAAGGCATTGAAATATAAAACCCACAAATAAATAAGATGAATAAAGTGTGGGACTGAGTGAAGAAAAAATTTAAACCCACAAACAAATAAAATAAATAAAGTGTGGGACTGAGTGAAGAAAAAATATTGAGGAAAACGCGCTGACTTTCGCTGATAAAATAATCTGATAAGAGTTCCGGGACCAGATAAAAATAGAATAGAATTAGTCACAGAATACTAAATCCTTTTTTATGTTCTAAAATAATGGTTTCCTGCCATGTCACGTCAGCTTGCCTGCCTCACCTGCGTGACTTCTCTCTGCTCTCCAAACTGCCGTGGCTCTCTTTGTCTTTCTCTCTCTGCAGCGCTGTGCTGCTCTGGACCAGTGGCGGAGCTAGACTTTTATTGCTGGGGGGGCCGAGAGGGGGCCAAAGCTATAAGTGGTCCACTTACTACTGCACAGTGGGAAAAATGGATTTATCCCAATTTTTTTGGGGGGATTTGTAGACGCTATGAAATTTTGAAACAACATATTTTTCCCTTAAAATGATACAGGCTCTCAGTTTAAATTTTTGATCTGTGATCTAAATATTTTTAAGTTTAGAAACCAAGTGGTTTTCTAAACAGCTTTAGTGTTTGACTTTGTCCACACTCATAAAATACACAATGAAGTACCCAAAAAAAAAAAATATATATATAATAATGAAATATATATATATATATATATATACCGGTAAACTTAAATGGTACATATCGCCCCTTGCTGCTTTGAGCATGTAACAGTCACAAGACCACATTGAAATAAGAAATATAAAATATGATAAAAATACATTTCTGTGTTTATTTTATTTCTATCCAAGACACTATGATAAGAATGACTATATATTTAATATAGGTGGATAGAGTACAGTATCTCTGTTTACAATTCTGGTTGGTGGTGTGCCTCGTGATTTTTTCAGTGAAAACACAGTGTGCCTTGGCTCCAAAAAGGTTGAAAAACACTGGTCTAATGAAAATAAACAGTTTAAGTTAATTAGAATGATTTAAAAAAAATAAAAAAATAAATAGCTAAGCAAGAGCATAGTTTTGCTAAATTAGGCTGAAAAGTTGGATTAAAAATGTAGAATTAGCTGAAAAAGCTGAAACAGGCTATATACAGAAATTAAGTAAAATACCTTGATATCACAATATTTTTTGCCTCAATAAAACCACGGTCCTACTTGTTATTTATTTAATTGTTCCCATATATATCTTTAAAAATAGGAGTTGAAACTGCATATTTCTTGGTGCATTTGTGTGTACAACTGGACCAGTGCTCTGTTTTTATTTTTTTTATTTATTATATAGACGTTTTAATAAGATATAACACCGTTGCGACTGTTGCTCGCTGCTCTCAAAGCCTCTACTCAGAGGAGCGAGAGCCGCGCGTCTTCTCCCTGGCTCCCCGTTCTGCTGTGTTACCTTTGAAGTTCTTTCTGTTGACCCAGGGCTCGGTTCTGTTCCAGCTTTGTTGCGTGAAGCACTGGGAGCACGCGCGCTCAGAGCTCTGCCTTTCTGAACTCCCGACCCACGGGGAGAGAAAAAAGAGAGGGGCAGATCTTCCCGGAGCTTCTGCTAAAATATGTTATAAATCATGAAATAACACATTTAGCGTTATTTCTCTACAATATAAATAAACGCTCCTGCATTGTTTTTTAAATAAACAAATAAATATTAATGGCGATGCAATTTGAAAACATGGTGGGTCATGGACGAATTCAAGAACAGAGGGAGGAAAATAATGATTACTGTATTTTTAGCCTGTATGACATATTTATGGATTGTTTTTTCTTCTTAAACTTTTCACAAGTTATCTGAGGATTACAATATGAAACAAACATCGAGGCGCTGAGATTAGAATAAAGTTTTATTTAGATACAGCAGTTTAATATAGTAAAAAAAAACGTAGTCCACCTCCTCATGGTGCTGGGTTCCTGAAACACAAAAATAAACGTTACATTAAAACGGGTTACACTTCTCCATTTTAACAGGACTAGATCATTTTCTACAGCGTGAATGTGGGTGAAATGAAAAAAAAAATAGAACTTCAGCTCAGCTCTGAACGAGGGTCTGGTTTTAACCAGGCTAGAAGGCCTCAGGATTGTACGGTTTTTTGAATAAACAAATAAAATATTTGCGGATAGGTCGAGACAAATTAATTAGGGCCGAATGAACCGTCACAGCTGGAAGGATTGATCAAAAAAGATTATGACATTCTATCTCAATAATTTTAGGTTATAACACTTAAACAACGGGAAAGTTGGAAAATTGCAGTGAACCTCCCGTTAGCATAGCATATGCTGCCCAACAGCGGACATTTTATAACTTTGTAACGGTAGACAGCTCACATCGGATTCGCTAACAAAGCGTACAGTGGCGAGTCGTGTAGATAAACAATATCGACTTTAAATAATCCAAATTTAGTTTTTGTAGACGAACTTAGCAGCTAACAGCAAAGCTAACGAGCCATAGGTCCGACGTGGTTTAC
>JBBPBX010026287.1:12606-28515 GCA_038048925.1 Garcialebias charrua | reverse complement strand
CCTGCTCGCTGAGAGGCAGCAGCTCTACCAGTTGCACCAATTGCTGCCTACAATTGGACCATATAAACTAAATTTGGACCTTAGCACCTACACATGGAACATATAAACTACCCCTGGATCATATAAACTAGACTAGGGCAACATAAATCACACCTGGACCATATAAACTACACTAGGGCAACATAAATCACACCTGGACCATATAAACTACACCAGGGCAACATAAATCACACCTGGACCATATAAACTACCCCTGGACCATAGAAACTACACTTGGAACATAGTAACTATACCTGGACCATATAAACTACACTTGGACCATATAAACTACACCTGGACCATGGAAACCTGGACTATAGATACTACACTGGGACCACATAAAACACACCTGCACCATAGAAACTACACTTGGACTATATATACTACAGTAGGACCACATAAACTACACTTGGAGCATAGAATCTCCACCTGCATCATATAAACTACAAAAGGAACGTATAAAATACACTTGGACCATATAAACTAAACTTGGACCATAGGCACTACACTTGGACCATAAAAACTACACCTAGACCTTAGCAACTACACCTGGACCAAAGGAACAGCACCTGGAACATAGCAACTACACTTGGACCATATAAACTACACCTGGACCATGGAAACTACTTTTGTACCATAGAAACTTCATCTGGACCATATAAACTACCCCTGGAACATATAAACTACACTAGGGCAACATAAATCACACCTCGAACATATAAACTACACATGGACCATAGAAACTACACTTGGAACATAGCAACTATACCTGGACCATATAAACTACACCTGGACCCTAGAAACTAGACTTGGACCATATAAACTTCACCTGGACCATGGAAATAACACCTGGACTATAGACACTACGGTACACTAGGACAACATAAAACACACCCGGACCATATAAACAACAGCTAGACCATAAAAACGACACTGGGACCACATAAAACACACATGCACCATAGAAACTACACTTGGACTATATAAACTACAGTTGGACCACATAAACTACACTTTGAGCATAGAATCTCCACCTGGACCATATAAACTACAAAAGGAACATAAAAAATACACTTGGACCATAGGCGCTATACTTGGACCACAGAAACTACACTTGGATCATATAAAATACACCTAGACCATGGAAACTATGCTTGGGTCACATAAACTTCACCTGGAGCATGGAAACTACTTTTGTACCATATAAACTACCCCTGGACCACATAAACTACACTAGGGCAACATAAATCACACCTGGAACATATAAACTACACTTGCACCATAGAAACTAGACTTGGACCATAAAATACACCTGGACCATGGAAACAACACCTGGACTATAGACACTACACTATAGGACAATAAACACACCTGGACCATATAAACTACAGCTAGACCATAAAAACTACTCTGGGACCACATAAAACACACCTGTGCCATAGAAACTACACTTGGACTATATCAACTACAGTTGAACCACATCAACTACACTTGGACCATATAATCTCCACCTGGACATAATAAACTACAAAAGGAACATATAAATACACTTGGACCATCTAAACTTGGACCATAGGCACTACTTGGACCACAGAAACTACAATTGGACCATAAAAACTACAGCCAGTCCTTAGCAACTACACCTAGACCAAAGGAACTGCACCTGGACCATAAAAACTACACATAGTCCTTAGCAATACACTTGGACCATAGAAAATACACCTGAACCATGGAAACTATCCTTGGGTCACATAAACTTCACCTGGACCATAGAAACTAGACTTGGACCATATAAACTACACCTGGACCATAGAAACTAGACTTGGACCATATAAACTACACCTGGACTATAGAAACTAGACTTGGACCATATAAACTACACCTGGACTATAGAAACTAGACTTGGACCATATAAACTACACCTGGACTATAGAAACTAGACTTGGACCATATAAACTACACCTGGACTATAGAAACTAGACTTGGACCATATAAACTACACCTGGACTATAGAAACTAGACTTGGACCATATAAACTACACCTGGACTATAGAAACTAGACTTGGACCATATAAACTACACCTGGACTATAGAAACTAGACTTGGACCATATAAACTACACCTGGACTATAGAAACTAGACTTGGACCATATAAACTACACCTGGACTATAGAAACTAGACTTGGACCATATAAACTACACCTGGACTATAGAAACTAGACTTGGACCATATAAACTACACCTGGACTATAGAAACTAGACTTGGACCATATAAACTACACCTGGACTATAGAAACTAGACTTGGACCATATAAACTACACCTGGACTATAGAAACTAGACTTGGACCATATAAACTACACCTGGACCATAGAAACTAGACTTGGACCATATAAACTACACCTGGACTATAGAAACTAGACTTGGACCATATAAACTACACCTGGACTATAGAAACTAGACTTGGACCATATAAACTACACCTGGACTATAGAAACTAGACTTGGACCATATAAACTACACCTGGACTATAGAAACTAGACTTGGACCATATAAACTACACCTGGACCATAGAAACTAGACTTGGACCATATAAACTACACCTGGACTATAGAAACTAGACTTGGACCATATAAACTACACCTGGACTATAGAAACTAGACTTGGACCATATAAACTACACCTGGACTATAGAAACTAGACTTGGACCATATAAACTACACCTGGACCATAGAAACTAGACTTGGACCATATAAACTACACCTGGACCATAGAAACTAGACTTGGACCATATAAACTACACCTGGACTATAGAAACTAGACTTGGACCATATAAACTACACCTGGACTATAGAAACTAGACTTGGACCATATAAACTACACCTGGACTATAGAAACTAGACTTGGACCATATAAACTACACCTGGACTATAGAAACTAGACTTGGACCATATAAACTACACCTGGACTATAGAAACTAGACTTGGACCATATAAACTACACCTGGACTATAGAAACTAGACTTGGACCATATAAACTACACCTGGACTATAGAAACTAGACTTGGACCATATAAACTACACCTGGACCATAGAAACTAGACTTGGACCATATAAACTACACCTGGACTATAGAAACTAGACTTGGACCATATAAACTACACCTGGACTATAGAAACTAGACTTGGACCATATAAACTACACCTGGACTATAGAAACTAGACTTGGACCATATAAACTACACCTGGACTATAGAAACTAGACTTGGACCATATAAACTACACCTGGACTATAGAAACTAGACTTGGACCATATAAACTACACCTGGACTATAGAAACTAGACTTGGACCATATAAACTACACCTGGACCATAGAAACTAGACTTGGACCATATAAACTACACCTGGACTATAGAAACTAGACTTGGACCATATAAACTACACCTGGACTATAGAAACTAGACTTGGACCATATAAACTACACCTGGACTATAGAAACTAGACTTGGACCATATAAACTACACCTGGACTATAGAAACTAGACTTGGACCATATAAACTACACCTGGACTATAGAAACTAGACTTGGACCATATAAACTACACCTGGACTATAGAAACTAGACTTGGACCATATAAACTACACCTGGACTATAGAAACTAGACTTGGACCATATAAACTACACCTGGACTATAGAAACTATTGACTTGGACCATATAAACTAGACTTGGACCATATAAACTACACCTGGACCATAGAAACTAGACTTGGACCATATAAACTACACCTGGACTATAGAAACTAGACTTGGACCATATAAACTACACCTGGACTATAGAAACTAGACTTGGACCATATAAACTACACCTGGACTATAGAAACTAGACTTGGACCATATAAACTACACCTGGACTATAGAAACTAGACTTGGACCATATAAACTACACCTGGACCATAGAAACTAGACTTGGACCATATAAACTACACCTGGACTATAGAAACTATAGACTTGGACCATATAAACTAGACTTGGACCATATAAACTACACCTGGACCATAGAAACTAGACTTGGACCATATAAACTACACCTGGACTATAGAAACTAGACTTGGACCATATAAACTACACCTGGACTATAGAAACTAGACTTGGACCATATAAACTACACCTGGACTATAGAAACTAGACTTGGACCATATAAACTACACCTGGACTATAGAAACTAGACTTGGACCATATAAACCACACCTGGACCATAGAAACTGGACTTGGACCATATAAACTACACCTGGACTATAGAAACTAGACTTGGACCATATAAACTACACCTGGACTATAGAAACTAGACTTGGACCATATAAACTACACCTGGACTATAGAAACTAGACTTGGACCATATAAACTACACCTGGACTATAGAAACTAGACTTGGACCATATAAACTACACCTGGACTATAGAAACTAGACTTGGACCATATAAACTACACCTGGACCATAGAAACTAGACTTGGACCATATAAACTACACCTGGACTATAGAAACTAGACTTGGACCATATAAACTACACCTGGACCATAGAAACTAGACTTGGACCATATAAACTACACCTGGACCATATAAACTAGACTTGGACCATATAAACTACACCTGGACTATAGAAACTAGACTTGGACCATATAAACTACACCTGGACTATAGAAACTAGACTTGGACCATATAAACTACACCTGGACTATAGAAACTAGACTTGGACCATATAAACTACACCTGGACTATAGAAACTAGACTTGGACCATATAAACTACACCTGGACTATAGAAACTAGACTTGGACCATATAAACTACACCTGGACTATAGAAACTAGACTTGGACCATATAAACTACACCTGGACCATAGAAACTAGACTTGGACCATATAAACTACACCTGGACCATAGAAACTAGACTTGGACCATATAAACTACACCTGGACTATAGAAACTAGACTTGGACCATATAAACTACACCTGGACTATAGAAACTAGACTTGGACCATATAAACTACACCTGGACCATAGAAACTAGACTTGGACCATATAAACTACACCTGGACCATAGAAACTAGACTTGGACCATATAAACTACACCTGGACTATAGAAACTAGACTTGGACCATATAAACTACACCTGGACTATAGAAACTAGACTTGGACCATATAAACTACACCTGGACTATAGAAACTAGACTTGGACCATATAAACTACACCTGGACTATAGAAACTAGACTTGGACCATATAAACTACACCTGGACTATAGAAACTAGACTTGGACCATATAAACTACACCTGGACCATAGAAACTAGACTTGGACCATATAAACTACACCTGGACTATAGAAACTAGACTTGGACCATATAAACTACACCTGGACTATAGAAACTAGACTTGGACCATATAAACTACACCTGGACTATAGAAACTAGACTTGGACCATATAAACTACACCTGGACCATAGAAACTAGACTTGGACCATATAAACTACACCTGGACTATAGAAACTAGACTTGGACCATATAAACTACACCTGGACTATAGAAACTAGACTTGGACCATATAAACTACACCTGGACTATAGAAACTAGACTTGGACCATATAAACTACACCTGGACTATAGAAACTAGACTTGGACCATATAAACTACACCTGGACCATATAAACTAGACTTGGACCATATAAACTACACCTGGACTATAGAAACTAGACTTGGACCATATAAACTACCATATAAACTACACCTGGACCATGGAAACTAGACTTGGACCATATAAACTACACCTGGACCATATAAACTAGACTTGGACCATATAAACTACACCTGGACTATAGAAACTAGACTTGGACATATAAACTAGACTTGGACCATATAAACTACACCTGGACCATGGAAACTAGACTTGGACCATATAAACTACACCTGGACTATAGAAACTAGACTTGGACCATATAAACTACACCTGGACTATAGAAACTAGACTTGGACCATATAAACTACACCTGGACTATAGAAACTAGACTTGGACCATATAAACTACACCTGGACTATAGAAACTAGACTTGGACCATATAAACTACACCTGGACTATAGAAACTAGACTTGGACCATATAAACTACACCTGGACCATAGAAACTAGACTTGGACCATATAAACTACACCTGGACTATAGAAACTAGACTTGGACCATATAAACTACACCTGGACTATAGAAACTAGACTTGGACCATATAAACTACACCTGGACTATAGAAACTAGACTTGGACCATATAAACTACACCTGGACTATAGAAACTAGACTTGGACCATATAAACTACACCTGGACCATAGAAACTAGACTTGGACCATATAAACTACACCTGGACTATAGAAACTAGACTTGGACCATATAAACTACACCTGGACTATAGAAACTAGACTTGGACCATATAAACTACACCTGGACTATAGAAACTAGACTTGGACCATATAAACTACACCTGGACCATATAAACTAGACTTGGACCATATAAACTACACCTGGACTATAGAAACTATAGACTTGGACCATATAAACTAGACTTGGACCATATAAACTACACCTGGACCATAGAAACTAGACTTGGACCATATAAACTACACCTGGACTATAGAAACTAGACTTGGACCATATAAACTACACCTGGACCATAGAAACTAGACTTGGACCATATAAACTACACCTGGACCATAGAAACTAGACTTGGACCATATAAACTACACCTGGACTATAGAAACTAGACTTGGACCATATAAACTACACCTGGACTATAGAAACTAGACTTGGACCAGCATGTGTTTGTCTGCATTTCTTTCCTGTTCTCTCTAACCAGTGGAGGCAGATGCTGTCCATCCTCAGTCCAGTAAAGGTTTCTTATCAACTAAATGGAAATGAGCACTGTACAGACAAGTCTATAAAGCAGCAGCATAATGTTGTGGAAGGACCGCAGCTCAAGCTTGTTGAGGGCAAACTGATCTAAAGGTTACAAAAATCTAAAGGTTACAAAAAAACAGTAGCCTTGAGCAAAATAACAATAAATAATTAAGAAAATTCCTGTTTAGTTTTTACTGATAACATTTTGATCTTGGATGGATCAGTCCCCTGAAAACAAATGAGAGCAGGTTGATGGAAAAGCGACCAAGGAGGCGTTCTGACAATAGTTAATTTTTATGACATTAGTCTGGCCTGAAATCCCCCCGCCCCCTGCAGATTCTATGTCACAGTCTGACTTCATATCTCTCAGAATGCACAAACCCTCACAGTCACAACTGAAGTCATCGGCACTCATACGGAGATTGTATGAGACAGAAAAAGACAAGGAGAGAGGTGCAGAAATGTTTGCATGGTGCAGAAAGATTTGATGAAATATGATGGAGGCAACAAGAAGGAAAAAATAGGTGTATGTGTGGGGGGGAAGGGGGTGTTGTGGTAAGATGGATGATGTTGAGGAACAGAAGAGGAGAAATGGAGGAGCATGTAGACAGGCAGCAACAGAGAGAAGTGGGGGGTGAGTTCATTTGTGGGGGGATGGTGGGAGACTACATGACGTTTGTTTCCATGGTGATGGTCTCTCTGTCTACCACACATGGGGAAATTGTGCTTTAATGTGTATGTGTACATTTCTGGATGTGTGTGTAATGGCATGCCCCCCTCCCCCTCTCTCCCCTCAATAAATAACCAAGCGCTTGTTTTTTTGGCATAGTGGCCATTTTATTGATACCAGAGCAAAACCACAGCTATGAACGCTCCCAGTTTGCTCTCAGAAACCCTTCAGGCGCCGCACGCTCGCCACGCGCTTCTCGGGTGAAGCAGAAGCCATTAATTTCCAGAAAGCCAGATGCAACATACAGCAACCAATAATAAGTGCAGCTTTTATGATTAGTTTTGCTGGGGGGGTGAGAGGTCCATGAGAGGTCTCACGTCTGCATTTTAGATCATCAACTGGAAGGTTTAACAGCTGATAGAGCCTTATACAGTATTATCAAGCATTAGGAGTTAGTGGAATGCTGTAACTGTGCAGGTTCTCTTATAACCAAATAAATCCACAGCATTGCACCTCAGACAACCAGCTTGCTCTGGACCACAGCAATACCAGATCAATTACAATGAAACAGCTTTTCCCCACATGTGTTTCCAAATTAAAGCTTCTCACCCATTGATTACATAAAAACAAAAGAATAATAATAAAAATAAATAAAAAATGCAGGGCAATTGCAGCTCTTTAGCATTTACCTTGCAGAGCCTATTAAAAACAATTAAAAATAGATGTTTTAGAGCTGCAGCTTGCATGTAAATAACATTTGAGGCGTTTAACATGACGTGATGATGAGTGTTCGTACATGGTTTTAGAAGAGATGTGACACTGCATGTGCTGGAGAAACAGGCTGATATCTGTGTGGGGCGTGACCAGCATGGCAAAGAGATCCTGTTGCGATCCGCCAGGCTGGATGGAGGAGGAGGAGGAGGAGGAAGAGGAGGCCAAAGTACCAAGGGAATGGTGCAGAATGTTGAAGTCAACATCGCCATCTGCTGTCAGAAATAAAATGAAGCCTTTACAGTAAAATGAAACAATTCAGGTCACAATTAGTGAAAACACAAAGATTATTCACTAAAATACTGTATTTGCTTATAAAAGTGCAGCTCACATTCATGTGCACACACTTGCTTATTTGCTTTTTAAACTACTGAGCATGCATCTGTCTTTCAGAAGATGGTTAATCCCACTCCAACACTGCAGCAGATAATTTAGGGTTCATTAACCGCACCCTGCCTGCACAGACATTAATTATCACTCAGCCGCTGTTTGAAAACTGCTTTGGAATTAAGATGGACAAATTCAAAATCTAATATTGTACATGTACACCCAGAATAATTACATTTTGGGGAGTGGTGGTGCAGTGGTTAGAGACGGTGGGCCTGTAAGCGGAAGATCGCCTGTTCAAGCCCCGGTACGAGTGTGACTGACAGCAACACACAACGCCACGTCAGCACACAGATGAGAACAGCTCAAACTTTGCTCATGTGCGCTTAGTAGAGATTTATAACTCACAATTATTACTTGCTTACCTGTGTAGAAAGGCACCATTAATAATTACTGCTGTTTCAATGTCGCTAGTTGGCCGTGTGATCAGCTCTGAGTGTAAACAGAGAGAATCCCCCGCTCCCCCTCCTTCCTCGGCTCGAACCGGAAGTGCTGGCAATCCGTGGCGATAAGAGACGAGTCCAGGCTCGAGGGCGACGGAAAATGCGACCTGTACAGTCTAATAGTTTTGGACAGATGGGACATAAACTACGGCCGCTAGCGGCGGGCAGTAGTTTATGTTGTCGGCGACAACATAAAAAAAATGTGGGTGGAAAAAGATGAAACACCCACACCTGTCTCCACCCTCATTTGACCCACTCTGGGCCCCTGAGCAAGGCCCTTAACCCCCACCATCTGCTCCCTAAACAGGTCTCTCTTGAAAATGAGTTCTCGTGGATCAATGAGACTACCTGTATAAATAAAGGGTAAAAAAAAAAAAAATTTTAACACCTGTTCTGGCATAGTCACCAACCTTGTCAAGACTAGTTAAAGTCTTATGCATTTTCATCATTGTATGTTCAGGTTTAGGTTTGTTGTCATATGCAGGTCAACACAAGGGCTACAAAGCAATGAAATGCCCAGGATGAGAAGAACCTTCTAGACTCACCAAAAAACAACAAAGCATGCAACAAAAATACAAAACAATAGAATAGAATATAATATATCTTTATTGGCATATTTGCACCAAGGTACAAAGTTTTGCAATTGGCGCACGCACCATCCGAAGAGGGACGGACGCACGGAAAGTCGCAGCAGTATAAAACCGCGCCACCAACAATCAGATATGGAAAAAGGAACATACAATCGGGTTATCATGGTTTTCAAAAAAGAATCTATCACATTTTGTCTCAGGACACTCTATGATAAAGTCCAAAAAACTCTACCAGCTTTAGCACGAATAAAGACAAGACATGTTGCATTTTGATGACAAGCAGGGAGATTTAGTCCGTGAGTAATCATTCCAGATAAGCACAGTCTGCAGATGGCTCAGCTCGGCTCCATCCGAACGCACACAAGCTGCTGCAAAAGTCACCAAAAGTGAAAAATAAATATATCTACATCATGGTCCTATTAGCAGAGTGCTTCTGTTAGCAGTAATGCTCTAGTAGCAACATGGTCCTGTTAGCAGCATGGTCCTGTTATCAGCGCGGTCCTGCTAGCAGTGTGTTCCCGTTAACAGTGTGGTCCCGTTAGCAGCACAGTCCTGTTAGCAGCATGCTACTGTTAGCAGTGCGGTCCTGTTAACAGTGTGGTCCTGTTAACAGTGTGGTCCTGTTAGCAGTGTGGTCCCAATAGCAGTGTGGTCTTGTTAGCAGCATGCTAGTGTTAGCTGTGTGGTCCTGTTAGTAATGTGGTCCCGTTAACAGCATACTACTGTTAGCAGTGTGGTCCCGTTAACAGTGTGATCCTGTTAGCAGTGTGGTCCCGTTAGCAGTGTGGTCCTGTTAGCAGTGTGGTCCTGTTAACAGTGTGGTCCTGTTAGCAGTGTGGTCCCGTTAACAGTGTGGTCCTGTTAGCAGTGTGGTCCCGTTAGCAGTGTGGTCCTGTTAGCAGTGTGGTCCCGTTAACAGTGTGGTCCTGTTAGCAGTGTGGTCCCGTTAGCAGTGTGGTCCTGTTAGCAGTGTGGTCCTGTTAGCAGTGTGGTCCTGTTAGCAGTGTGGTCCCGTTAACAGTGTGGTCCTGTTAGCAGTGTGGTCCCGTTAACATTGTAGTCATGTTAGCAGTGTGGTCCCGTTAACAGTGTGGTCCTGTTAGCAGTGTGGTCCCGTTAGCAGTGTGGTCCTGTTAGCAGTGTGGTTCTGTTAGCAGTGTGGTCCTGTTAGCAGTGTGGTCCTGTTAGCAATGTGGTCCCATTAGCAGCATGCTACTGTTAGCAGTGTGGTCCTGTTAGTAGTATGCTACTGTTAGCAGTGTGGTCCTGTTAGTAGTATGCTACTGTTAGTAGTATGCTACTGTTAGTAGTATGCTACTGTTAGCAGTGTGGTCCTGTTAGTAGTATGCTACTGTTAGCAGTGTGGTCCTGTTAGTAGTATGCTACTGTTAGGAGTATGCTACTGTTAGTAATATGCAGCTAGCCTACTGTTAGTAGTATGCTACTGTTAGCAGTGGGGTACTGTTAGCAGCAGGATGATGATAACGACTGTGGTAACGAACAATGACTGCACTTCAGAACCAGATCTGGCAGACACAGAACATGCAACCTTTCCAAGCAGAACTGTTTCGTAGAGTTCGGTCCTTGCAGGCAGATGGAGGATCAAGGAGATGGCTGTCATGACAGGTTGAGCCAAGGTGGGATGGGGGTCAGGAATTGAACCACAATGCACAATGGCAAGGCAGTGACACACAAAACTCTAAATGTGCGTTGCACAAAAAGTTAAAACAACAGGAACAAAAAAGAACGAGTTGAATCGGAGCTCCCATTGGTAGCTACTGCCATACTGCAAAGCACGTGACGTCACATGGGCAGCTATGTACCGGTAAGCGCCCAGGGAGTATGGGGATTGGGTGTCTTGCTCAAGGACACCCCGGTATGTAAGTATGGTGAGGAGTTGAGACTGTGACTTGCTTGTCCTAAGTCGGCTGCCCTACCTATACACCATCTCTGCCCTTTATAGGAACCAAAGCTGGTCTCAAGCCAGCTATTGGAAACTAATTGGTATCTCCAAATTGCAAGCAGTTTCAATGAAATCTAAATATCTGCGACTGAGTGACCTTCGAGCTGTGAAGCCATGTTTTGCTTATCCAACATTTGAACATTGAAGCCTGTCTATCCAAAGTGTTTTCTAGGCACCACCATTGTTTTGTTGCTCTGCAGCCCACATTTTTCTCACCCCAGCAGCTGCCTCCACATTTGTGATTTACATATGGGAGTGGAGCTTGATTCCAACTTAAAGCTTGATAAACAGATCAGTTCTGTTGTCAAAACCAGCTTCTTTCAGCTCCGTCTGCTCTCTGAAGTGAAGGCACTCCTCAGCCGTAGTGATCTGGAGAAAGCCATCCATGCCTTTGTGAGCTCCAGACTTGATTATTGTAATGCTTTATACGTTGGAATTAATCAATCTTCCATCAACCCAAGTCCATCAGCCCAGCAGAGCTTTACGATCTGCCAGTCAACACCTGCTGGAGGTGCCTCGCTCAAGGTACAAACAATGGGGAGACCGGTCATTTTCTGTTGCCGGCCCAAAAGCCTGGAACAGTCTCCCCCTTGAGCTGCGTGCCACCTCTGATCTGACTCTGTTCAAAACCAGACTGAAGACCCACTTGTTCAAAAAAGCTTTCAGTCTGTAACTTTTATTACTTTTGGTATTTTAGTATTTAGTATTTTTATTTCCACTGCCTCCTTTTATTGCTGCTGTTTTTATTTTCACTGATTTATTGTACCAGTTTTTATCTTTTCTATCCTGTTAAGCACCTTGGTCAATGCACGGCATTGTAGGAAGGTGCTATACAAATAAAGTGTATTATTATTATTATTATTATACTCTGTTGGAGAACCCGTTATCAACTAGAAAAATTGCAATTCCTGCAAAAATGCAGTGTGAATGCTTATTGCTTAAAGGAGACCACAGATATGCCGCCACCGGTTTATGAATGTGTGTAGCATTCAATATATGTGTAGCACTTTGAGATTTTCAGTAATGAAAAGTGCGTTATAAATTAAATTCATTATTATTATTATTAACAGTAAAAACTCATTTCTTAAAGGGGACCACAGATATGTTTTTAAAATTTTTATGGTATTTCTTTGGGGTTACCAGACAGTGTTCATTCAATTTAATACACAAAATAATTCTTAGATAATCAATTATACCCTTTTTAATTCTGCCATTTTTAACTTTCGTTTTGAACGACCGGTTTATGATAATGAGATCTCGTGGCACGCCCTTCAAAGATCTGCTTACATTAACTCCGCCCTCCAAAGGCAGACGAGGAAGTCAACTTTTTTTTTATTGAACATTTTAGAACATACAGAACAAAAGGCACACAAATAACAAATGACAATCTCAAAATTACAATGATATATATAAACCTGTACAAATATCTACTAACATACCTCCTAATGTAAACATTCTTAAATTAACATATCGACCATCATAACCGTAAATTTGGGTAATAGACTTATTTGAAAGATTGCAAATAATACAGTCCAAGTAAAATAAACAAAAACATAACTATTTATCTAACATTCTACATAATTACTTAAAATAATTTGTCAGAGGGCTATATAATCTGAGCGAGGTGATCAAAGAGCTTTTTTGCTTGTGGTTTTTTAGCACAGTTTAAAGAAAGTTTTAACAACTGGAGTTCTTGTTTGAATACAGACCATAATAACCTTTTCACCTGTGCTGATGAAGGTGATGAAGGTGATGATACTTTAAAGGGTGTGGCGCTGCACTGTGGCTGCCCTGCTGCGTTTGTCCACGTCAGGCATTTTAATGTTTTTTGTCATGTTTTTTCGTGCGCTGTGAAGCAATGATGAAGCGAAATCATCTAAGGTTTTTACCGTGAAACTTTTCTACAAACTGCAAAATGGATTTTATCAGATGGTGTATGATTGGACTGTTTGCGCTGTTTTTAAGAATGGGAAGCAAATGTGACAACACAGCTGGTGACGAGGACAACGTGACTCGCTACAGCAAAGAGGAACTCTTTCTACTACGTGACCATCTACTGGACTGTGACAACATTATAAAATCAATACCAGCTCATCTCAGAATTAATACAACAAAGCCAGCAGGTGGAAGGAGACGCGGCTGCAGAGGAGGAATGCGACGGCGGCTGAGGAAGTCAAGGAACAAGCTCCCCTTGCCGACAATGCTGCTCATCAACGCTCAGTCTCTGAGAGCAAAAACAGATGAGCTGGCTGCCAACACGCGCTTCCTCCACGAGTACAGGAACGCCTGTGTGTTAGCGATCACAGAAACATGGTTGGACAGCAACATCGGAACCACGGAAGTGCAGCCTG
This sequence comes from Garcialebias charrua, assembly GCA_038048925.1. Lineage (NCBI taxonomy): Eukaryota > Metazoa > Chordata > Actinopteri > Cyprinodontiformes > Rivulidae > Garcialebias > Garcialebias charrua. The sequence goes on along the minus strand of JBBPBX010026287.1, from coordinate 14,371 downwards.
CCGGCTTCTCAGCGTTCAGGACTGATCGGAATCCTGAAGTCACCGGGAAAGCGCGCGGGGGCGGAGTCTGTCTGTTGATCAGAGACGAGTGGTGCCGGGCGGTCGTGGTGAGACAACACAAGTGCACCCCCGACATTGAGCTGCTGTGTGTCTCTGTCCGGCCTTTCTACCTGCCCAGAGAGTTTCCACAAATATTCATCACTGTGGTATATATTCATCCAAAGGCTAACTTCAGCAAAGCAACTGAAGTTTTATACAACTTGTCACAGGAACTTGAATCCCTCTCCCCAGATGCACCTAAGTTTTTCCTGGGTGACTTCAATAACTGTCCTGCTAAAAAATCTCTTCGCACCTATTATCAGTACATTGAATGCCCAACTAGGAAGAACAAGACTCTTGACATGTGTTTTGGAAACATCAAAGATGCCTTCTCTGTATCCCTGCTTCCGCCACTGGGGGCATCAGATCATGATGTGGTGTATCTGCGCCCAGTATATAGGAGGCTGGTTCAGAGAGAGAAGCCTCAGGTCAAAACTGTCAAGGTGTGGAACAATGATAGCATAATGGCCCTGCAAGGATGTTTTGACTGCACAACATGGGACGTTTTTAGTTCCCCAAATATTGATGATCAGGTTACAGTGGTGTCAGACTACATTAACTTCTGTGTAGATTCTGTAATCCCTTCTAAATGTTACAAAGTATACCCAAACGATAAGCCCTGGATATCAAATATACTAAAAGAGCTCCTGGTTAAGAGGAGAAACGCCTATAATAATCTGGATGAAACAGCTCGAAGGGCCCTGCAAAGACAAATAAAAAGGCAGATACAACTTGATAAACACAAATACAAAGAGAAAATAGAGGCCTCTCTGGCATCTGGAAACTGTAGACAGGCATGGCAGGGAGTAAAGACTATGACTAACATTCCACACAAAGGTAAGGGGACATCATCAAATCAATATTTGCCTGAAATTAGTGGAGCAGAGCTGCCAAATCAGCTTAATAATTTCTTCTGCAGGTTTGAAGAAAGCTGCAAAGACACCGCTCATCAGAGGAGCGAGCAGGATGTGCCCTCAATGCCTCCATTTACCATAAAAGTGTCAGAGGTTGAACATATGTTTAGAATCTGTAATCCTCAAAAAAGCCCTGGACCTGACAACATCTCTGGCAAGGTTCTTAAAAACTGTGCCTCACAACTAGCACCAGTTTTTACAGATATTTTTAATAACTCTTTGGGACATCATACAGTTCCTTTATTATGGAAAACATCCATAATTGTGCCGGTGCCTAAAGTTCAAAGGCCATCAGAGTTGAATGATTTCCGTCCCATTGCACTGACATCTCTGGTGATGAAGAGCTTTGAGCGTATAATTAAAAAAGTCCTTCTCTGTCAAACACAGCATCTTCTAGACCCACTACAGTTTGCATATCAGCCCTCTAGAGGGGTGGATGATGCTGTTCTGACCATGCTGCATTTACTCTATTCCCACCTTGAAAGACCAAAAGCACATGTAAAAATTTTATTTGTGGATTTTTCATCAGCTTTTAATACTATTCAGCCAAAGATTTTAACAGAAATCTTAACAAAAGAGTTTTTAATCTCACAGAACTTGGTTTTATGGATTACAGACTTTTTAACAGGTAGGGTCCAGCAGGTCAGAGTGGGTTCAACACTCTCTGACAAAACAACCACCAGCACTGGCTCTCCCCAAGGGTGTGTTTTATCCTCACTGTTATTTATTCTGTACACAAACTCCTGCAGAAG
>JBBPBX010026287.1:0-11675 GCA_038048925.1 Garcialebias charrua | reverse complement strand
AATAATTCTACTTAATTTTACTAACTGTAATACACAAACTACATCACAAAATGAATAATTCTACTTAATTTTACTAACTGTAATACACAAACTACATCACAAAATGAATAATTCTACTTAATTTATCTAACTGTAATACACAAACTACATCACAAAATGAATAATTCTACTTAATTTTCTAACTGTAATACACAAACTACATCATTCTAACTGTAATACACAAACTACATCACAAAATGAATAATTCTACTTAATTTTTCTAACTGTAATACACAAACTACATCATTCTAACTGTAATACACAAACTACATCAGAAAATGAATAATTCAACTTAATTTTTCTAACTGTAATACACAAACTACATCACAAAAATGAATAATTCTATTTAATTTTTCTAACTGTAATACACAAACTACATCACAAAATGAATAACTCTACTTAATTTTTCTAACTGTAATACACAAACACACTAAGCTACATCATCAGTCAACATAAGTGTAATACACAAACACACTAAGTTACATCATATATAGTTTTTGAGCAAGTCCTTTTTGACCTTTTTCTTAAATGTATACATTGATTTTGCATTTTTAACATCACTCTCCAGAGCATTCCACAATCGAACTCCCTGAATTGAGGTAGACCGTCCCTTTAAGCTGGTTCTGAATTGTGGTTTGATGAATATCTCTGTCCCTTTGAGATTGTAATAACTTTGTCTTTTTATAAAATTTCTTTGGATATTTAAAGGTAATGTGTTATTATGAGCCCTATACATAACTGATAAAATACTATATTCATTTTATGTCCTGTTGTTGAAGACATCAGCAATCCACTTTGGTTTTGGCTGTTTGGACTTAAAGCCTCATTTCTCCAAACTGATTTTTCAGAGCCATCTTTAGTGAGTGAAATATTGTTCAAATCCTTCCACAGAGCCCACTTCAAATATCTGAATGATACCAGAGCGAGTCCACACGACATCCACCAGATGGAGCCTATGATGATTTCTTCACAAACGTGAAGTCCATGTTTCCTGAGAAACAGCTCAGCCCATCTGTGTGTCCTTCAGCCCTGACATCCACCATCTGTAACAGGATGCTTTGACTCACACTATGAACGGTCCAGGAGATAAAGGTCACGCACTCTGCTTCACCATCTGTCCTGGCTCAAGTACAAATACAGTATTGACAGCCATGCAGTCCTGTCTGCATGATGCATTCAAGGTAATAAGCAAGGTAATGGTTATTACTTTGGAGCTGTTGTGGAATAAGAAAGATCAAACACGAGGCAGGAAAAAGGGAGGAGAAAACTGGCTCATTAAATGGATACTAGTTACCGCATTTTCTGGCGTATAAGTCACCGTTTTTGCATAGATTTGTCAGTCCTGCGACTTATACACTGAAGCGACTTATATACTTTTTGCCATATTCATAACTCAATTTTGACTGATGCTTTAAATTTCAAAGAACTGCAACAGCAAGTCCTCCTGTGCTCGCTCACTTCACTCAGCTGGTGCAGGCGAAGGAACGCTGGAGAGTTTGTGGCTCTGGCCACGATGCCGTGCCGTCCAGGTAAAATGAAGCTGTTTTGATTGGCCATTTAATAAACACATAATAAATGCGACGGGTTAGGAGGGGACTTCCGGTGATGACGTGGAGGTGAGCAGACGCGTTTGAACCAGCGCTCCCAACTCGGTTTGCTAAATCCCCTTTTCAAAGCTGATTTAATATTCAAAAATCAACTATTTCATGATGAAAAGGGTAAAGACATTAAAAGGTAACGAAAAATCTAAACAGCAACAAGAGACGGATGAGGAAACTTTTAAATCATCAGTCGAGGAAGACGCACCGGAGCCACACCTAATTATGGAGAAACTTCAAGCCAGCATCGGAGCTATTCACAAAGAGGTGATAGCTATCCGTGCTGATGTGAAGGAAGAGCTGAACCGCTTCCATGATGAACTCTCCGCTGATATGAAGAGAGACTTAAAAAGTTTTCAAGAAGAGATTAATAAAAATTTAAATGAAATAACGTCAGATGTAAAGGAGAATAAAGACAAAGTGGAGGAGTCACTACAACGTGTATCAGAAGTGGAGGAGTGGGCCGCAGCTGCGAAAGAGGTGCTGTCTCAAACTTTAATTAATCAAGATAAAATGCAAGCCAAACTGACTGATTTAGAAGCACGCGCACGCAGGAACAACATCCATGTGTACGGGGTTCCAGAAGACACAGAAGGAGGAGACAATCTGCTGGAGTTTATGGTTGATTTTATCAAGGCCGAGCTGTCACTCCAGGACTTTGATTTAGACATTCAAAGCTGCCACCGGGCTTTGGGCCCTAAACCACCACAGAGCGCAAACCCCCGCTCTGTGGTGATTTCATTTTTGGCATTCAGAACCAGAGAATTGGTGCTTCGAGCAGCTTGGAAGAAAAAAGAAATTTATCTCAACCAGCAGCGGATTTACTTCGACCAGGACTACCCGACAGAGACCCAGAAGAAGAGGAAAGCTTACGCACCCGTCAGAAAACTTCTGAAAGAAAAAGGTGTCCGCTTCCGAACCTCAGCACCAGCCAAACTGCGTGTGTTTTTCGATGAGGGCCCGATCACGTATAACAACGCTGCGGACGCCATGAAGGATCTACAGAGGAGAGGTCTCGCTCCAGAAAGCAGCAGCAGAGATAACTCTGCAGCAGAGCCGCTGATGGAGAAGCTGGATGGACTATCATGGAAGGTGGCAGGGGCCAGGCAGCCGGACTCCGACAAGCACAGAGAGAGAGCATGGGAAAAACTCAGCAGATTTCGTTATGAGGACGGACACGCATCCACTACAAGCTAAGTGCCGCTCATTAATTTAAAAAAAATATAAATAAATAAATAAAAAAGAAAAATGTTCTGACCCAAAGTGTGGACTAAGATCAAACTATATTAACATAAAGACATGGTCAGACATGGTCAGACATCATTATAATGTCAATTTATTCTGACCCAAAGTGTGGACTAAGATCAAACTATATTAACATAAAGACATGGTCAGACATGGTCAGACATCATTATAATGTCAATTTATTTATCCTTAGCTGATGTTAAAAAAAAAAAAAAATTCGTTACGGATTTCAAAATAATAAATGATTAACCGTTGTTTTGGGAGCTGGTTTAAAGGGCTCTGATTGTGCACTGAACTCATACTCTTTCCGAGTTATGTCAGACTGCACGGGAGAGACCCCCCATGGAAGGAGACTCATGGGGACTTTTCTCTTCCTCCTAGACTCCTCAAAGAGTCACTTTGTTTTGGAAGTCTTACCCGTTGTTTGTTTATTAGTCTCATGTTTTTTGTTTGTGATTTTTATATATGTTTTATTTTTGAGTCATTTTGTTTTGGAAGTCGTTCCTGTATTATGTTTTGAAGTTTTAGGTATTTTGTTTTTGTTAATTGATTTATTGGTAGGGTCACCTTGGATGTGTAAGTTAAAGGGAATTTTTCATTTAAGGAGTTATGCTCCAACAGCACTATAAAATTATATCTATTAATGTTCATGGGTTACAGAATCCAATTAAAAGAGGTAAGCTTATAGCTAAAATGAAGAGAGAACAGCAACAGATAATATTCTGGCAAGAAACGCATTTAACAAAAGAGAACCATGAAAAATAAAAAAAATGGGTTTTAAAATGACATTTTATTCTTCCAATCCAAAGGCACACACGAGAGGTGTGGCTATATTAATAGCAAATAATGTGGACTTTCAGGTGTCCAAACAAATTACAGACAAAGAAGGTCGTTTTGTTTTGGTGAGGGGAACAATAGACTCAAAAGAAGTAACTCTACTCAATGTATACAGACCTCCAGGACATGACAAAACTTTAATTGATAAAATATTTGACCTTATATTGACTGAAACATCTGGTGTATTGATAAGTGGAGGTGACTGGAATGCACAACTTCATCCGTCCTTGGATTCCTCAAACCCTTTAAAAAAAATTAACCCTGAATCTTTGTATATAAAAAAGATGATTAAAAAGACTGGTTTAATAGATGTCTGGAGGGATCGCCACCCACTGGCCAAAGAGTACACCTTCTTCTCTCATCCCCACGGCGTTTACTCAAGAATTGATTATTTTTTCATATTTAAAGCAGATGGATATAGGGTATTAGATTGTAGTATTGGTACTAGGGATGTGTCAGATCATTCAGGGATATATTTGAAACTATGCTTAGATTCTCACCCTAAGTCAACAATATGGAGATTTAACACATCTCTGCTAAATGATAACGAATTTGAGAATTTTATTAACAAGGAATTTACTGACTACTTAGAATTTAATAATAGTAATGAATTATCACCAAGCATATTATGGGATGCGGCAAAAGCAGTATTACGTGGGAAAATTATAATGTGGGCATCAAGGAAGAAAAAAGAAAAATGTGAACAACTTAATAATTTGAATAAACAACTAAACATTTTGGAGCAGAAGCATATTGAAACCAAAGACTCTAACCTATTAAAGCAAATTGCCACAATAAAAGCGGAACTTAATAAGAAACTCGATGATAAGGTGATACTTAATCTTAAATATATAAAACAAACTTATTATGAGAATGGACCTAGAGCAAAAAAGCTAATAGCCTGGCGACTAAAACAACAACAGCTAGATAGATCCATTTTTAAAATAAAAAATCCCACTTCGAATCAGATGAGCTTCTCCCCAGATGAAATACATAAATCTTTTGAAATGTATTACAGGAAATTATACAGTCAACCTAAATTAACTGATCTTTCCTCAGTAAAACAGTTTCTAGATTGTTTGGACTTACCATCAATTGGAACAGAGCAAAATAAATGGATTTTAGCAGATATAACTCAGGCAGAGGTTGATAAAGCCATCTCAAAATTGAAAACAGGCAAGTCACCAGGCGGTGACGGATTACCAGCTGAATGGTATAAAAGGTTCAGGAGAACTATAATGCCTTTGTTGATAAAATGTTTTAATTATGTGCTTAAAGGAGGTGAAATCCCCCCATCATGGAAACAAGCAAGAATATCCGTTATACCAAAACCAGGAAAGGATAAAAGTGAGTGCAGCTCATATCGGCCCATTTCGGTTTTGAACATAGACTATAAAATATTCACTTCTATAATTGTCACGAGGCTAGAAAATATTATCCCAGAATTGATTGATACAGATCAGACCGGATTTATTAAAAATAGACGCACACAGGATAATGTGAGAAGAACCTTATATTTATGCGATATTATGAGAAGAAATAAATTGAAATCTTTAGCAATCAGTTTTGATGCTGAAAAAGATTTTGACTCAGTTAGATGGGAATACTTATATCTGGTCCTACAGCGGTTCGGCTTTAGTAATTCAATTATAAGTTGTTTAAAATCAATATATAGTTCACCAGAAGCCCGGATCAAAATTAATGGAGGCCTTTCAGACACATTCCCTCTGGAAAGAGGATGCAGGCAAGGGTGTCCTCTGAGTCCAATTCTTTTTGCACTTTTTATAGAGCCACTTGCTCAAAAAATTAGGGAGGATTCAGAAATTAAGGGAATTATATTTAAGGGAAGAGAATACAAAATATGTTTATATGCTGATGATGTTCTAGTGACACTATCGGACCCAGATGTCAGTCTTCCGAACCTCATGTCTTGTCTCCATCAATTTGGACTTTATTCAGGTTATAAATTAAATATTGGGAAAACTCAGACATTATGCTTCCAATACTCACCCAGTGAGGATACAGCAAACCCTCGATCTACGTCACCTGCGACCTACGGCAACTCAGACTTACGATTTTATCATATTTAATAAAAATATGATTAAAAAAAAAATTATTATTATTTTTTTTGTGTGTGTTTAAATGTTATTAATTTCATGTGTATAGCACTTTGTTGCAGCTGTGGTTGTTTTAAATGGCTTTATAAATAAAGTATAATTATTAATTTTACGTTTTTATTACAATTTTATCGTATTTACGCAACTTCCGGTCGTTTCCGGTCGCCATTTTACAATTGTCTACTGCGGTCAATGGAGCTCCAGAGGCTACTGTCAGCTGGCTCTGGAGGACCGTGTGCCCGATCAGGGTTGCCTCATACGGATAAATTTGCTGGAAACACTCGGTCAACCCTGTGGACGTCTCAGGCCCGGAGGAGCAGCCGCCGATCGCCCCGTGATCGCTCCAACAACGCCGCCCGACATGCTAACGACAGCAGCTAACAGAGCAGCTAACACAGGCGAAGACACCGAGCCGACATGCCGCGGAGGGGCCATCTGCGGCCGGGAGCTCGCCGCAAATGTCCGCCTGGCAGTCGGGGGACACCGAGCTAACGCGGAGATACAAAGCCGACAGCCTTTTTGAATGAACTGACATGCTAACCATTGCTGCTAATGGCGGGGCCTAACCGTAGCTAACGCCGAGCTTGTTTTGGATGGAGGAACATCGCGGAGAAACGGCTTTCAGTAAGTTTTTTTTTTCTGGCTCCAAATGTATGAAGTTAAGAAGCTAACAGTCCTTCTTTTAAACAGTTTTGACCACGTGTGTGCGTGTGGAGCGTAAGGAAGCTGGGGGAGCTCGGACGGGTGCGAGCTGATGCTAAAAGACGAAGGCAGGCTTTGACCAGCTCAAAGTAAGACATTATATTTTTTATTTATTGTACAGTATTCATTTACTGTACAGTTCTGTGCATGTTTATGGCCTAGTATGTCTGCTTGTTCAGTCTCATGCCATTAAATATGTGTGCGGCGCTCCGTTAGCGGTATAGCCGCGACCTATGTCAGAAACGCGGACCTACGACAGGCAGGTGTTTTTGGTCCACGAGGTACGACAACATCGACCTAAGTCACACCCGTAGGTCCCAATCCCTGACGTAACTCGAGGGGTACCTGTATTAGTAATTTGTTCAAATTTAACTGGAAAACAAAAACCTTGAAATATTTAGGTATCAACATTACCAGAAACTTAAATAAAATATACAAAGCTAACTATGGTACAATGACTAATAAAATAAAAAGCAATCTGGACAGATGGGCTCCCATGATGTTCGAATTGTATAAACGAATAGAAATTATAAAAATGATTATTTTACCTCAACTCTTGTTCCTGTTTCAATCTCTACCAATAGAAATTCATACTAAGCAGTTTAACGAATGGAACCGCATGATTTCCAGATTTATATGGCAGAATAAGAGACCAAGGGTACGTTATAAAACGTTACAATTACCTAGAGATAAAGGAGGGATGTCACTCCCATGCCTGGAAAACTATTACAGAGCAGCACAACTACAATTTATGGTTCACTGGTGTGAAGAAGGGTATGAATCAAAATGGAAAGAACTAGAGTTAAGTCAAATAGACATCCCCCTCCAGGCTCTGCTGGGGGATAAACACCTTAAAACCATATATTCAGATGAGTTGAGCATCTTTACAGAAGTCCCCCTCAATATTTGGTTTAAAGAATTCCGCAATCCTCTTTTAGAGAGGAAAATTAGGTTACTAAGATGGATAGAGCACGATAGGGGCTTTGTACCAGCACAACTCGATTCAAAATTCAAACAATTAACCAGAAAAGGGATTACATCATATTGCATGATTTCCACTGGAACTGCTCTTGATAGTTTCCAACAACCGCAAAAAAAATTTGACCTTGACAAACAAGATTTTTTTAGATACTTGCAACTTAGGCATCACTTTGAAAATAATATTAAAATACCGGAGAATTCTGATATTGATTTTATTAACATTTTCATTGACGCGTACAAAGGTAAATCTCATAAGAAGAGGTTGTCAAGACTATATGTGTGCCTAGAAGCCAATAAAAAATCATCAACAATATACATTAAAAAATTATGGGAAAAGGAGGCAAAAATATTACTGACAGACGAAGAGTGGCTAAACATATGCCAGATTAATGCCTCCTCCACTAATTCAGGATTTTGGAGGGAATTTTCTTGGAAAAATATTGTTAGGTTTTTTACAACCCCCAAAAGAATATTCTCTCAAACGGGCAATCCGGAAGCAGGTTCCTGTTGGAGGCGATGTAATAATGTGATGGCTGACCACTTTCATATTTTCTGGGACTGTCCACTGATTTGCTCTTACTGGTCATTGGTTATCAAAGAGATAAAAGCAATCCTTGGTTTTGAGATTGAACACAATTTCAAAACCATATATTTAAGTAACTTACCAACTGAACTCAACACCGGGGATAAGTACCTGCTGAAAATATTATTGATAGCAGGAAAGAAAACAATAACTAGAAAGTGGCTTAATGAAAATCCACCGACAATAGGAGAGTGGTCAGCCATAATAGACGAAATATGTGAAATGGAAATGATTACTTTCTATATAAGACTCCAGGAAAACAAATTCAAAAAAATATGGTTGAAATGGTTAACATACAAGGACTCAAGAAGTTGAGTACGACCTCTTCATCACCAGATGTAGTAGTGGGACTTGGGTGCAGTAGCTCTACAGGTCTCAACAGACATGGAATGATACTCCCACCTGCTGGGCTAACCCCGGCTTTACACTGCACGCGGCTCCGCCCCGCTCCGGTCCGCAGGTCGCAGCTGAACGAGTCCAATTCCCACTGCCTCCGCTCCGCTCAGGTCCGCCTGGATGCGCCGCTCCGAGACACGTGCGAGATCGCGCGATAAATCAAGTGATAAATAAGTAAGTCAGAACAAAACAATTCATTCGGTGGAAGATGGAGAACAACTGTAGAGAGACTGCTGCCTTGATCTTCTCTCGTAAATGAGCTACATGGTTTGAGCAACAGGAAGTGATGTTTACATTTCAGAATAAAATACTTTTTTATTTATTTATTTCTTGTATTGCGTTTGTAGGCGTAGTCATAGTCATAAATATAATAGTTTAGTCATAGAATAGTCATAAATGATAGTTTGACAGCATTTTTGTACAAATAAATCCGTATAAAGCTAGGATTAGTCCGCCCGTGGTGATTTTATTTTGTAAATACGGATGTTGTGCTCGTTCCTTTTCCTGTTGGTGCGACGTAATCTTCAAAAGTTGACTCCGGCACAGCTCCGGTGTCCGGCAGAAATAGAAAAATTTCTAATTTTGACGGAGTGCCGTCCGCTCGCCGCAGCTCACCGCCGCCGTGTGGAGCCAGTGTAAATTCTGTCATTGATTATAAAGGGTGCGTATTTGCTGCGGAGGTCGGACCGGAGCGGGGCGGAGCGGAGCCGCGTGCTGTGTAAAGCCGGGGTAAGACTCTTTATGGATCCTTATATAACCTGTGTCCTGTTAAATAATTATGTGACCTGTTTTGACAGTCAGCTGTCAATACTATATTAATTTTATTTTCTAAACGGCAATGATACATCCATTCCTTGGTGACCTTTTATTTTATTTTATTTTATTTATTTTCTTCTCTTTTATTTTCTTTGCTCTTTTTTACTGTTTGTTGTTGTTATTGTTTAACTTTGTATAAAATACTATAAAAATAAAATATATAAATGCGACGGGTTAACGGTGATGCATAATAAATGTAACATATTTATAAAAAAATTCCTCCTCTTCATGATGCTTTTTTTTTGTTGGACTGATGCGACTTATACGCCAGAAAATACGGGTATTTTAGGAGGGATGTTCTGTCAAATTGAGCATCTTATCGGCTGTGACCTCAGGGGATGGAGGAAAAAGTTAAATGTTTTCCTTGAGGCCAATGGCTGGCCAAACTGTTGTTGATAATTTTTCAGGCTTAAAAACAACTATTTCCCAAAAAGGACATACAGTATAAAGAAGTCTACATGAGCTGATATTATTGTATGTGTGTATATTCTGTATTAAGACAGTTGTGTTTGAAATGACATGTTTGCACATTGCACACTTTGTCAGGACATGCTTGTAAAAGAGCTTAATAATCCAACATGTTCTCAATGGATTTATTTCCTGGTAAAATAAAGTTTTTTTTTTTAAATTAAACCTCTATACTTTTGCATGACACTGCCAAACGTTCACGTTGTTGTGCAACGTATATGTGTGCCGAGCACAGATTGACGGCGTTTCTGCCGATGGTGCTTAGAAAATGATTAAATGATTGGATGCAAAAGTGTAGAGGTTTAATGTTGACCAATGGAGTGTTCTTTAAAAGCCTGAAGCAACAGCAAACATGCACTCATTCAGCTAGCTGTTAGCCTAGCTTCAATGAAGAATTTGTGCTCTACGACTGATGTAACATCTGGTCCTAGTATCTATTTCATCACTTCAGTAATGTCTGATCTATTGCTTTAAGAATGTCAGCACCATTAAAAACAACCACACAAATGTATTTATATCAATTTTGTGTTGTTGAATTTAATTAAACCATTTGGGTACATTTGGGTTATAAGTGTTTTTGTGCTTCAGATTTTTACCACATCATACACTGATCCAATGTATGATTTAAGACTATCCAGATGCATAAAATCACAGTTTAATGCTTGAGCCTGTAATGGTTGTGAACTGTGCATCACCTTTCATTTATTTACATGATGGTCTGAACAACTCTGGAGCTGAAGGTCACACGCTTCATTTCCCCCAACTTATAGGAGGAGCCTGACTCTTCATGCAGCAAATGAGGTGACAAATATGGGTTTACATAATCACTTTAGGATTTCCTAAACCACTTTTAGCAACCAAGCATAAAAATCCAAGCCAGAAAACAAACAAAAACAAATTAGATGTAAAGGAAATGCAGATCTGATATGAACGAAGTGAGCACACATCAGGACTGCAAGGTCTGCACACCGTAATACAATCAGGGGTTTAATCCACAATCTAAAGATGTGCAAATGTTTGGAACTCCATCAATATTAGTGAATACAGATGTTAAAGCACAGAACTCAATTTCCAAAGAATGCAATCCTGACTGGACCGATGTGACTCCGGGTCTGCCTCTTAAAGAACATGAGGAGAATTTACACATGAAAATTGCCAAAATGCTTATTTTATTGCTTAAATCTTATTCACTTTATTCACAGGGAGAACCATAAAAATCACACATTTATTACAAAGCAATAAGATCAGTTTTAAGCTTCTTGGGGTTCTTGAAATTTTTGAAAGAGAATGACAACATATGGAAGTAGCAACACTTTTTTGCACCAAATATTTGGAATGTATTGCAGATCTGTAATAGAAGATGCAGAATAACAAATTAAACTAAGCTGATAAAACTAATGATAATAATTCAGTTCAATTCAATTCTAAATGGTAAGCAGCTTCCACCTGTCCTCACCAGCTTGTTAACTGTTCAAGGGGCTGACATTGAAGTTGTCAGGTGCTACAAATATTTAGGTATTCTGATTGATGATAATCTATCCTTTAAATCTCATATTGACAAACTGGTTTCTAAACTAAAACTTAAATTGGGTTTTTTTTTTTAGAAACTAAAAGTGTGTCTCACACCAAGTCAGATGGCACCTGATTGTTTCAACTATTCTGCCCCTGGTAGATTATGGAGATATGCTATTTATGAACTCTTCAGCCCAGCTTTTGAAAAAAAAAATAAAAAAAAAATAAGGGATGCTGTTTTTCATTGTGCCCTGCATTTTATGACTGACTGTGGCTATCAAACACATCACTGCACTTTGTATGCTACAGCAAAATGTCCCTCTTTGACTGACCACAGACTTTCTCACTCGCTGGTTTTTATCTATAATGCATCCTTGGGCA
>JBBPBX010026286.1:13735-26741 GCA_038048925.1 Garcialebias charrua | reverse complement strand
AAGATGTCAGCCAGCACCTCACAGAGCTGGTCCGCACATTCCTTCAGAACTTTCCCTGGGATGTTGTCTGGTCCGGTTGCTTTATGAGGATTAATCTTTCTGAGACTGCCTCTCACTTCTGCTGCGGACACCCTGAGATGCTCTTCATCTGGTGATGAGGTGAGTCTGGTGCTAGCTGGTCTGTTTGGATCATCAAAACGTGCATAAAACTTATTGAGGGCATCAGGCAGAGATGGGTCCCTGGGGCATTGTTTGTTCTTGCCTTTGTAATCTGTTATGCATTTAATACCCTTCCACATGCTCCGTGGGTCTTGTGAGGTGAACTGTCCCTCGATCCTCTGTGCATACGTGGCCTTGGCCTTCTTAATGCCTTCCTCCAGATCTTTCCTGCTCTTTCTCAGCTCCTCTTTATCTCCGGACTTGAATGCAGTGTCCCTGGCTGCTAGCAAGGCGTGAACTTCTTTATTTAACCAGGGTTTTCGGTTCGGGTAAGATTTAACATATTTTTTTATGGATACATTTTCAGAGCATGTACTAATGTAGCCCAGGACTGAGGAAGCATAGAGTTCCAGGTCAACTGAGCTCCCTTCAGTAGCTGCCTCCCTGAAAACAGACCAGTTTGTATTCTCAAAACAGTCCCTCAGCATGGAGGAGCTGCCTTGAAGCCAGACTCTTATCTCTCTTTGTTCCGGCTTGGAGCGCCTGAGTGGGGGGAGCTGTCTTGGAGCCAGGATCAGAGAGCAGTGATTGGAAGCTCCGAGCGCTGGGCGTGTCTTCGCCGTGTACACCTCCTTTACATTAGTGTAGACTTGGTCCAGCGTTTTATCTCCTCTCGTTGCTGTGAAGACGTGCTTATTGAAGGCTGGGAGGGAGACTTGAAGATCTACGTGATTGACGTCTCCGCAAACAATGAAGAGCCCCTCAGGATATTTACACTGCAGCGAGGTGAGTAAGTCATGAATTTCTCCCTGGGCGTCATTAGCATTAGCATCGGGTGCTATGTAAATAACTGATATTAAAATCACAGCATGGTCGCGGGGAAGATAATGCGGCCGACATCTTACTGTGATCAACTCGACGGCAGCTGAACAAATCCTTTTGATCACGGAACAGTTCGTGCACCAATCTTTGTTCACGTAAATACAAACACCACCGCCTCGTGTTTTCCCGTAGTCTCGGTGCACCGGTCTGTTCTGAAAAAGAGTCTATTATCCAGCTCATAAACAGAGTCCGGTGTATCCTCAGAGATCCACGTTTCCGTGAGGCAGAGCACAGAGCACCTTTTCATCTCCTCCGACGTGGTCACTCTCAAACGAAGTAGATCCATTTTGTTGTCCAGCGAGCGGACGTTAGACAGAAAAAGAGCCGGCATCGGGGGTCTACCGGTTTTAGCGTCTGCCCGCAGTCTCGTCATAATTCCTGCTCGGCAACCCCTCTTCTTTCCTCGGGAGCACCTCTTCCTTTTCTTTCCCCTGGAGCGCGTCTGCTTCCAGAAGGATGTTCTTAACAGCTCCAATCTTCCGAGCTCTGATTTGAGTTCGTTGCTGATTTCAGCTGTGCCCTGTGGTAAATCCGCTCCGATTCTTAACAGTTCAGTTCGGCTATAATTCACCCGCAAAAAACGCGCAGAGTCAGGTACAAAAACACTATTAAAATTACTAAAAACTAGGGATGAACCGGGAGCTCGTGAAGCTGCGGCTGGTCTGAGCGCGGCCGAGTCTCCTTCAGAAAACAGCAGGAGACGTGTCTCCTTCAGAAGACAGAAGGAGGAGACGTGTCTCCTTAAGAAGACAGCAGGAGACGTGTCTCCTTCAGAAGACAGCAGGAGATGTGTCTCCTTCAGAAGACAACAGGAGACGTGTCTCCTTCAGAAGACAGAAGGAGGAGACGTGTCTCCTTCAGAAAACAACAGGAGACGTGTCTCCTTCAGAAGACAACAGGAGACGTGTCTCCTTCAGAAGACAGCAGGAGGAGATGTGTCTCCTTCAGAAGACACAGGAGACGTGTCTCCTTCAGAAGACAGCAGGAGGAGACGTGTCTCCTTCAGAAGACAGCAGGAGACGTGTCTCCTTCAGAAGACAGCAGGAGACGTGTCTCCTTCAGAAGACAGCAGGAGGAGACGTGTCTCCTTCAGAAGACAGCAGGAGGAGACGTGTCTCCTTCAGAAGACAGCAGGAGGAGACGTGTCTCCTTCAGAAGACAGCAGGAGGAGACGTGTCTCCTTCAGAAGACAGCAGGAGGAGACGTGTCTCCTTCAGAAGACAGCAGGAGGAGACGTGTCTCCTTCAGAAGACAGCAGGAGGAGACGTGTCTCCTTCAGAAGACAGCAGGAGGAGACGTGTCTCCTTCAGAAGAAGGAGGAGACGTGTCTCCTTCAGAAGACAGCAGGAGGAGACATGTCTCCTTCAGAAGACAGCAGGAGGAGACATGTCTCCTTCAGAGGACAGAAGGAGGAGATGTGTCTCCTTCAGAAGACAGCAGGAGGAGACATGTCTCCTTCAGAAGACAGCAGGAGGAGACATGTCTCCTTCAGAGGACAGAAGGAGGAGACGTGTCTCATTCAGAAGACAGCAGGAGGAGACATGTCTCCTTCAGAGGACAGAAGGAGGAGACGTGTCTCATTCAGAAGACAGCAGGAGGAGACAAGTCTCCTTCAGAAGACAGAAGGAGGAGACGTGTCTCATTCAGAAGACAGCAGGAGGAGACACGTCTCCTTCAGAAGACAGAAGGAGGAGACGTGTCTCATTCAGAAGACAGCAGGAGGAGACAAGTCTCCTTCAGAAGAAGGAGGAGACGTGTCTCCTTCAGAAGACAGCAGGAGGAGATGTGTCTCATTCAGAAGACAGCAGGAGGAGACAAGTCTCCTTCAGAAGACAGAAGGAGGAGACGTGTCTCCTTCAGAAGGAGGAGACGTGTCTCATTCAGAAGGAGGAGACGTGTCTCCTTCAGAAGAAGGAGGAGACGTGTCTCCTTCAGAAGACAGCTGGAGGAGACAGTGTCTCATTCAGAAGACAAAAGGAGGAGACAGTGTCTCATTCAGAAGACAGCAGGAGGAGAATGTGTCTCCTTCAGAAGACAGAAGGAGGAGACGTGTCTCCTTCAGAAGTCAGAAGGAGGAGACGTGTCTCTTTCAGAAGACAGAAGGAGGAGACGTGTCTCCTTCAGAAGACAGCAGGAGGAGACGTGTCTCCTTCAGAAGACAGAAGGAGGAGAATGTGTCTCATTCAGAAGACAAAAGGAGGAGACGTGTCTCCTTCAGAAGACAGAAGGAGGAGAATGTGTCTCATTCAGAAGACAGAAGGAGGAGAATGTGTCTCATTCAGAAGACAAAAGGAGGAGACGTGTCTCCTTCAGAAGACAGAAGGAGGAGAATGTGTCTCATTCAGAAGACAAAAGGAGGAGACGTGTCTCCTTCAGAAGACAGAAGGAGGAGAATGTGTCTCATTCAGAAGACAGAAGGAGGAGAATGTGTCTCATTCAGAAGACAAAAGGAGGAGACGTGTCTCCTTCAGAAGACAGAAGGAGGAGAATGTGTCTCATTCAGAAGACAAAAGGAGGAGAATGTGGCTCATTCAGAAGACAGAAGGAGGAGAATGTGTCTCATTCAGAAGACAAAAGGAGGAGACGTTGTGACAGCCTGCTCATTTTCAGAGCTGCTCTCATTACTTTTTGTTCTCCCTTGGCCCCTCCCATCCTGCCACACTTAAAGACGCACCTGGATCACAGCTGTGAACTCACCTGATTGCTCCACTGTTCAAGCTCGTTTACCCTTCCAGTTAAAAGATGGCAGTTTCTCTCCAGACCAGAGAGTCAAGGATTCCACTAGTGTTGCATCTCTGGGCAAACAATTAAACTTTAATCCGAGGTTGTGCAATCCCTCGCCTGTTCCCTTCACTTCCTGCTGGAAGTCATCACCGTGGACCGACAGAAACAAACAAAAAGGAAACGTGCATCTACTCCTGTGCGCTCTCCGCCGTGAATCCGGAGATCCTGGAAGCGTGTGACGTCACCCAGTTCATTATTCGTAAGTCCCTGAATTAAATATTTAATATTACTAAAAATTAATCAGTTATGCCCCATAGTGATTTCAAAATATTACATTTGTTCATTACAGATGACAAAAACAAAAACAACCTATGGATTTCTGATTCTGCTTTATCTGAGACCTGTAAGTCTATTTATTCTTTTTCCTGTTTTTTATTGTGAGCATTTAAATGGCACTTGGGCCTGATTATTGCTTTTGTTATTCCACAGCTCTTGCTGTGGAGCAGTAAAATATGGGAGCAGTAAATATATGGGAGCCTTGACCTGTTTGATTGTGGAAGACAAGAAAAAAGACTTTAAGAACTTTTTTTTGAGGGGGGGATTTGTGTTTATTTTGTTTATGGACATTTAAAAATATAAAAAAAACCTGAAAGAAAAAAAAAGAGAGAAATTATGTGGATGATGTTTTGTTTGTTTTTTGTGTAAAAGAAAAAAGATGTTTTGTTTTTTTGTGTGAAAAAGAAGAAGAAAAAAACGTGTGTATATATATTTTGTCATTCAAGGTGTTAAAGGGTCAACACCATTAAAGTGGATGGTCCTTGTGTGACAGGTTTAAAAATAATAATAATACAAAAGTAATTCAAAAGTGTTAATCCTAACTGTCAGGAGGGATACCTGGCTGGCACCCCTTTTTAATAAACCAACTTTTGTAAAACCGTCACATAAAAAATGGCACCCCAGATGGGACAGTTTTTGAATGACAACTTTATGATCAGCACTGAAAAAAAATAAATAAAATAAATAAAATAAAAATAAAATGAGCACAGAAGCAAACAAAATAAATCACCCTCCAATAACTTCCACCCCCCCAAAGGTGATGACCCCTATATGCTCCACAGCATACTCTCTCCTGGACATGGAATTAACCAAGCTGGATTTGATGTTGGGTTCCCCTTTGGCACCACAGCCTCCTTCTCAAGCTCAACACAAGACACAGGCTGCACCTGATGTTCCAGAAATGGAGTTAAAAACTGCCATGGAGGAAATAAAAACCAGTGTAAAATGGGAGATGAGCAAAATGAGAGACGCAACAATAAAAAGTGAGGAAAAATTAATTCAAGTCCATGGACAAGAACAATATACATGGATGGATGCACAGTTGGAATATTTACTCTCACAAACAAAAGCCTCTTTTGGATGGAGACTGAAACACCATCAGTCTGAGCTACTAAAGGAGTTCAAATCCCTTCTCGACCCGGTTACGGCCAGCATCTCTGCTCTGCAAGAAGAGGTTTCCCGCTTGCAAGGGGAGATTTCAGCATGTCAAATCACCACCAAATCTGTAACAGAGGAGATAGTCACAAAAATACAACCAGTTCAGACCTGCTATCAGACCATTCAGGCTGCCACTGACGACAATGATGGGTGTACTGGAGTCAATCGCACTTACCAACAAACCCCAACAACAATACAGTTGTCTAACAGAATTTGCTTCATTGTCAAATGAACCTCATCAACAGCTTGCTTTTTTCTCAGCAATTGCTCCTGCCAATCTGATTACACTAGGGACAAATGAAGAGTTTTTTCAGAATGCAGTCACCAGTGCACACCTGGATGATTTTGGGAAACAGTCATTGTTGTGTCAACTGCGGAAAAATTCTGATGTATGTACCACCCAACTGGGATGTACAAATGTACTTGCCCATAAGATTTATCTTTCTCATGATGTGCCGATCAAACAGAAACCGTATCGAGTTTCACTTGCTAGACAACGGCTCATTAAAGAACATGTGGATGAAATGTTGGAGAAGGATATCATTGAGCCATCTACATCATCATATGCTGCTCCAGTTGTTTTGGTGCCTAAAAAGAATGACCCCAAATTACGTTTTTGTGTTGATTTCAGGAAACTTAATGCATTCACACACACAGACGCATATCCATTGCCAAACATTCAAGAAATTTTAGAATCTCTTTCTGGATCAGTGGTTTTTACGACACTAGATTTGAACAGCGGCTACTGGCAAGTCCGTATGGATCCAGAAAGCCGTGAAAAGACTGCTTTTGTTTGTCCATATGGTCTTTTCCAATTTAAGGTTATGCCATTTGGGTTGAAAAATGCACCAGCCACCTTTCAAAGACTAATGGAAGTGGTGTTAGGTGAACTTAGAGAAAAAAACTGTTTTGTGTATTTGGATGATATTATCATTTACTCCCCCAACTATGAACAGCACAGTGTCGACATACAATCAGTATTGGATAAACTACGTGAAGCAAATCTTACAATAAACATGAAGAAAAGTCAATTCTTCTGTTCTTCCCTAAAATTCTTGGGACATGTCGTTTCTTCATCTGGTATTGCAGTAGATCCGGACAAAATCAAGGCTGTTCAAGAATTCCCCATTCCTCAGAATATTAAACAGCTTCAGAGATTCCTAGGAATGGCTGGTTGGTACCACCGATTTGTGCCTGATTTCTCTACCTTAACAGAACCTCTAAACGCTCTGAAGCGAAAGGGAGCAAAATTTATTTGGACACCATCTTGTCAAACATCGTTTGATAAATTAAAGTTACACCTGATCTCTCCACCCATCCTCGGCCATCCAGACTTAAAATTGCCATTCATCGTTTACACAGATGCCAGTGATGTGGGTGTGGGAGCTGTGTTAACCCAACAAACGGGGTTGGGCTCGGAACAGGTCATCGCTTTCGCCAGTCGGACTCTTAACACTGCTGAAAGAAATTATTCTACAACTGAACAAGAATGCCTTGCTGTTGTATGGGCCCTTGAAAAATGGAGATATTACCTGGAAGGACGACATTTCACGGTTGTAACTGACCATTCATCGTTAGTCTGGGTTTTCAAAACTCAAAAACCCAGCACTCGGCTGATCCGGTGGGCTCTCCGACTGCAGGACTTCTCTTTTACTGTTGAGTATCGAAAAGGAAAATATAATACAGTCCCGGATGCTTTGTCACGAGCCCCAATTGACATTTCCAACCATTCTCCACTTACTTGTGCAGTTGTACTTCGATCAATGCGAGATACTTCTCACCAACTCCAAATCACCGATGAGAACATCTGGAAAGCTCAACAAGAGGATTCTTTTGCACAAGATCTGTATCAACAAATAATAGAAAAAGGATCAGCACAGGAAACGGCCACCACCAAATACACCATTCTAGAAGACAAGATCTACAGAGTTGTCCAATTACCACATAAAACTATTTATCAGGTCTATATACCGCCCACGCTTCGTCAACAATTATTACATCACAACCATAACAACCCCTTATCTGGCCATTTTGGACGTTATAAAACCTATAAACGTCTACAAGCACTGGTGTATTGGCCAGGGATGAGCAAGGATGTTCGGGACTATGTGAGATGTTGCCAAACCTGCCAAATGTACAAACCAGAAACACGAAAAGCCCCAGGAAAGTTACAGCAAACAGAAGTGGATGCACCATGGGAGTTGATAGGCGTGGACCTCATGGGACCTTTTCCACGGAGTAGTAATGGCAACATCCACCTACTGGTTTTTGTGGATTATTTCACTCGGTGGGTTGAAATGTTTCCCCTCCGTAAAGCTTCTGCCGAGACAGTTTCTCAATACCTGACCAAAGAGATTTTGACACGATGGGGTGTACCATCATACATACTCTCTGATCAAGGACCTCAGTTTGTTTCCTCCATCTTCAACGAAACCTGCAAGAGATGGAACCTCATACCAAAGAAAACATCAGCATACCATCCACAAACCAACCTTACAGAAAGAATCAACCGCAATATCAAGGCTATGATCTCATCCTATGTCAATGACAAACATAAAAACTGGGATAAATACTTACCGGAGTTTCGGTTCGCTTTGAACTCAGCAGTTCATGAGTCCACAGGCGTGACACCTGCTGAGCTCAACTTGGGACGACCTCTTAAGGGACCTTTGGATGCAGAGCTCTGTCCAATTCTATGTGATCCTGACACCCCTGTTTACTCTACTGCAAAACAAATCGCTGAGCTTCGACGAGTTGCCGATGTTAACCAGACAAGGGCCAAACAAAGACAAAAACGAAACTATGATCGTGGAAGAAGAGATGGTGACTTCGCAGAGAAAGATAGGGTGTGGTTCCGTTCTCACCCCTTGTCCAAAGCCAACCAGTCATTCACAGCCAAACTTGCCCCACGATGGAAGGGTCCCTATCGTATAACAAGAAGGACTGGCCCTATCAATTATGAGGTTGTGTTGGAGGACACTGGTGAAGACCTTCGTGTGGTTCATATATCACAACTCAAACCTTGCTATCCTACAGCAGAAGAAGTGGACAAAGCACAGCGCCAAAAAGTTCTGGACATATTCAATGAAGAAAGTGATGAAGAAGATTTCCATGGCTTCCCTTCTTCTCCTGACTTATTGGCAAAATAATTGTGGTATTGGAGAGTGTGAAAACTTTGTGAAATCAAATTGTAACTTGTATTCTCCCTTACTAGTTCGGGACCTCTCAAGGGGGGGGATGTGTGACAGCCTGCTCATTTTCAGAGCTGCTCTCATTACTTTTTGTTCTCCCTTGGCCCCTCCCATCCTGCCACACTTAAAGACGCACCTGGATCACAGCTGTGAACTCACCTGATTGCTCCACTGTTCAAGCTCGTTTACCCTTCCAGTTAAAAGATGGCAGTTTCTCTCCAGACCAGAGAGTCAAGGATTCCACTAGTGTTGCATCTCTGGGCAAACAATTAAACTTTAATCCGAGGTTGTGCAATCCCTCGCCTGTTCCCTTCACTTCCTGCTGGAAGTCATCACCGTGGACCGACAGAAACAAACAAAAAGGAAACGTGCATCTACTCCTGTGCGCTCTCCGCCGTGAATCCGGAGATCCTGGAAGCGTGTGACGTCACCCAGTTCATTATTCGTAAGTCCCTGAATTAAATATTTAATATTACTAAAAATTAATCAGTTATGCCCCATAGTGATTTCAAAATATTACATTTGTTCATTACAGATGACAAAAACAAAAACAACCTATGGATTTCTGATTCTGCTTTATCTGAGACCTGTAAGTCTATTTATTCTTTTTCCTGTTTTTTATTGTGAGCATTTAAATGGCACTTGGGCCTGATTATTGCTTTTGTTATTCCACAGCTCTTGCTGTGGAGCAGTAAAATATGGGAGCAGTAAATATATGGGAGCCTTGACCTGTTTGATTGTGGAAGACAAGAAAAAAGACTTTAAGAACTTTTTTTTTGAGGGGGGGGATTTGTGTTTATTTTGTTTATGGACATTTAAAAATATAAAAAAAACCTGAAAAAAAAAAGAGAGAAATTATGTGGATGATGTTTTGTTTGTTTTTTGTGTAAAAGAAAAAAGATGTTTTGTTTTTTTGTGTGAAAAAGAAGAAGAAAAAAAACGTGTGTATATATATTTTGTCATTCAAGGTGTTAAAGGGTCAACACCATTAAAGTGGATGGTCCTTGTGTGACAGGTTTAAAAATAATAATAATACAAAAGTAATTCAAAAGTGTTAATCCTAACTGTCAGGAGGGATACCTGGCTGGCACCCCTTTTTAATAAACCAACTTTTGTAAAACCGTCACATGTGACGAGAATGTGTCTCCTTCAGAAGACAAAAGGAGGAGACGTGTCTCCTTCAGAAGACAGCAGGAGGAGACTTGTCTCCTTCAGAAGACAGAAGGAGGAGAATGTGTCTCCTTCAGAAGACAAAAGGAGGAGACTGTGTCTCCTTCAGAAGACAGCAGGAGACGTGTCTCCTTCAGAAGACAGCAGGAGACGTGTCTCCTTCAGAAGACAGAAGGAGGAGAATGTGTCTCCTTCAGAAGACAAAAGGAGTAGACCGTGTCTCATTCAGAAGTCAGAAGGAGGAGAATGTGTCTCATTCAGAAGACAAAAGGAGGAGACAGTGTCTCATTCAGAAGACAGAAGGAGGAGAATGTGTCTCATTCAGAAGACAAAAGGAGTAGACCGTGTCTCATTCAGAAGTCAGAAGGAGGAGAATGTGTCTCATTCAGAAGACAAAAGGAGGAGACAGTGTCTCATTCAGAAGACAGCAGGAGGAGACAGTGTCTCCTTCAGAAGACAAAAGGAGGAGACGGTGTCTCCTTCAGAAGACAGCAGGAGGAGACGTGTCTCCTTCAGAAGACAGCAGGAGGAGACGTGTCTCCTTCAGAAGACAACAGGAGGAGACGTGTCTCCTTCAGAAGACAGCAGGAGGAGACGTGTCTCCTTCAGAAGACAGCATGAGGAGACGTGTCTCCTTCAGAAGACAGCATGAGGAGACGTGTCTCCTTCAGAAGACAGCATGAGGAGACGTGTCTCCTTCAGAAGACAGCATGAGGAGACGTGTCTCCTTCAGAAGACAGCATGAGGAGACGTGTCTCCTTCAGAAGACAGCATGAGGAGACGTGTCTCCTTCAGAAGACAGCATGAGACGTGTCTCCTTCAGAAGACAGCATGAGGAGACGTGTCTCCTTCAGAAGACAGCATGAGGAGACGTGTCTCCTTCAGAAGACAGCATGAGACGTGTCTCCTTCAGAAGACAGCATGAGACGTGTCTCCTTCAGAAGACAGCATGAGGAGACGTGTCTCCTTCAGAAGACAGCATGAGGAGACGTGTCTCCTTCAGAAGACAGCATGAGGAGACGTGTCTCCTTCAGAAGACAGCATGAGACGTGTCTCCTTCAGAAGACAGCATGAGGAGACGTGTCTCCTTCAGAAGACAGCATGAGACGTGTCTCCTTCAGAAGACAGCATGAGGAGACGTGTCTCCTTCAGAAGACAGCATGAGGAGACGTGTCTCCTTCAGAAGACAGCATGAGGAGACGTGTCTCCTTCAGAAGACAGCATGAGACGTGTCTCCTTCAGAAGACAGCATGAGGAGACGTGTCTCCTTCAGAAGACAGCATGAGACGTGTCTCCTTCAGAAGACAGCATGA
This sequence comes from Garcialebias charrua, assembly GCA_038048925.1. Classification (NCBI taxonomy): domain Eukaryota; kingdom Metazoa; phylum Chordata; class Actinopteri; order Cyprinodontiformes; family Rivulidae; genus Garcialebias; species Garcialebias charrua. The sequence continues at coordinate 15,808 of JBBPBX010026286.1, read as the reverse complement.
GGAGACGTGTCTCCTTCAGAAGACAGCATGAGGAGACGTGTCTCATTCAGAAGACAAAAGGAGGAGACAGTGTCTCCTTCAGAAGACAGAAGGAGGAGAATGTGTCTCATTCAGAAGACAAAAGGAGGAGACAGTGTCTCATTCAGAAGACAGCAGGAGGAGACAGTGTCTCCTTCAGAAGACAGAAGGAGGAGAATGTGTCTCCTTCAGAAGACAGCAGGAGGAGACGTGTCTCCTTCAGAAGACAGAAGGAGGAGAATGTGTCTCATTCAGAAGACAAAAGGAGGAGACAGTGTCTCCTTCAGAAGACAAAAGGAGGAGACGTGTCTCCTTCAGAAGACAGCAGGAGGAGACGTGTCTCCTTCAGAAGACAGCAGGAGGAGACGTGTCTCCTTCAGAAGACAGCAGGAGGAGACGTGTCTCCTTCAGAAGACAGCAGGAGGAGACGTGTCTCCTTCAGAAGACAGCAGGAGGAGACGTGTCTCCTTCAGAAGACAGCAGGAGGAGACGTGTCTCCTTCAGAAGACAGCAGGAGGAGACGTGTCTCCTTCAGAAGACAGCAGGAGGAGACGTGTCTCCTTCAGAAGACAGCAGGAGGAGACGTGTCTCCTTCAGAAGACAGCAGGAGGAGACGTGTCTCCTTCAGAAGACAGCAGGAGGAGACGTGTCTCCTTCAGAAGACAGCAGGAGGAGACGTGTCTCCTTCAGAAGACAGCAGGAGGAGACGTGTCTCCTTCAGAAGACAGCATGGAGGAGACGTGTCTCCTTCAGAAGACAGCAGGAGGAGACGTGTCTCCTTCAGAAGACAGCAGGAGGAGACGTGTCTCCTTCAGAAGACAGCAGGAGGAGACGTGTCTCCTTCAGAAGACAGCAGGAGGAGACGTGTCTCCTTCAGAAGACAGCAGGAGGAGACGTGTCTCCTTCAGAAGACAGCAGGAGGAGACGTGTCTCCTTCAGAAGACAGCAGGAGGAGACGTGTCTCCTTCAGAAGACAGCAGGAGGAGACGTGTCTCCTTCAGAAGACAGCAGGAGGAGACGTGTCTCCTTCAGAAGACAGCAGGAGGAGACGTGTCTCCTTCAGAAGACAGCAGGAGGAGACGTGTCTCCTTCAGAAGACAGCAGGAGGAGACGTGTCTCCTTCAGAAGACAGCAGGAGGAGACGTGTCTCCTTCAGAAGACAGCAGGAGGAGACGTGTCTCCTTCAGAAGACAGCAGGAGGAGACGTGTCTCCTTCAGAAGACAGCAGGAGGAGACGTGTCTCCTTCAGAAGACAGCAGGAGGAGACGTGTCTCCTTCAGAAGACAGCAGGAGGAGACGTGTCTCCTTCAGAAGACAGCAGGAGGAGACGTGTCTCCTTCAGAAGACAGCAGGAGGAGACGTGTCTCCTTCAGAAGACAGCATGAGACGTGTCTCCTTCAGAAGACAGCATGAGACGTGTCTCCTTCAGAAGACAGCAGGAGGAGACGTGTCTCCTTCAGAAGACAGCAGGAGGAGACGTGTCTCCTTCAGAAGACAGCAGGAGGAGACGGTGTCTCCTTCAGAAGACAAAAGGAGGAGCAGAGACGGATATGTTAAAATGGGACCAAAGTGGACAGGTTTAGAAATGTGTCCATCAGAGGGACAGCTCCCGTGGTTTGGATGTGTGGACATTTTGGACAAAAATGGAGGCCAAGAAGAAAAGCGCATAGAAGGTCCCTGAACGAAGGACATGTGGAGGGTTGGTGGGACAGATGGAGACAGATGATCCACTGTGGACACAAATAAGACCTAAATGATGAGGAAGACGAAGAACGAGAAGACGCTGACGATGAAGAAAATAAAAATGGAGACAAAGAGCGGTGAAAAAGCCGCAGATGAAGAGGACAAGGACTTGACCTGTCCTCTCCGATGTGTCTCTAAACTGAAACAGCCGCTGATGTTTTAAACTCCACGACCCCCGTCCCCCTCCCCACCAGTCCTGCCACCCAGTCTGTCCCCCGTCTCCGAGGCCACGGGGGGAGAGACGGGGCCCTCACTTTTTCCACTGCTTCACTGAGGACGGCAGAAAGGAAACACGCAGGATATTTATAGAAA